>JACTOM010000217.1:0-24111 GCA_015832385.1 Elymnias hypermnestra
TATAAAAATGAGTGTAGCAATATGCCCATATTACTTCCAATCTCATCCGTATACATAAAAGTTTTAGTCAGGTTTTTATAACAACCTGAGGTCCGTCTAATGGAACTATTGTTATATTGTTAAAATAACGACTTCAGTTTTTATAGTTACTTACGTATTAACATTAGCAGCTATATATCTATATGATGATTTGTAAGGTTACTTTACGTTAGGTTTTTCCCAGCGACAAAAAATGACTGAAAAACTAACCTAACCTTAAAAAAATATTCTTTCCATTATGTATTTTAATGCGATGGCTTTTCCCAGCAACAAGAAATGCAAAAAAAACTAATCTAAGCTAACCTTAAAAGTCGTCATGTCTGTACCTGCAGTGGCATTAATACTTAAGTACTCTTGTCTTGTTGTTCTTTAATGACTTTTTAAATTTTTTGACATCACAAAACATTTGCACGCTATTAAATGGCAAATACAGTGAAATCAATAAACATGTAAACACAAATTGCAATTTGTATTCAGTAAATAATTCAATATGTAATACGTTTTTTATCTAAAAGCTAAAGTCTGTATTTTTACTAAAAATCGTACTTAAAGATTTTCCTAATTGATTTCCTAATTGCCTAATTCTTCAGTTTTTGGCAATTCAAAGTCAATTGGCAAATAATTTATGATCGTGTAAGGCAATCTGTCAGCAATTTCCTATATTCTTTACTTATTTCGGTATTTACATTAGGTTAGGTTAGTTTTGTCGCTAGTAAACGCTACCGGAGCAAAAAAAAAAAATCTCACCTAAAAAATCCTCATGTCTGTAGTTGCGAGGACATTAACACGTAATTACCGTTATTTGTATTACTTTTATTAATACTTACTTCTCTTTATTAGTCAAAGCATGGACCATCGCCTCCGACCAAACGTAACCGCCTACGGAAAATCCATGCACCATATATGGTATATCATTGGCGTACATCAGCTTGAGTAAATCTCGTCCGATGACCTGGAATATTAATATATTTTTTCATGATTTACTAGTTAGCATATATAACTATACGGTGTACCCGTGTGGCTCAATGCTCTGACTGTTTCAAATCTCCCTCGTTTACACAAAGCCCAGAGGGTAATAGCGGTCAGGGTAAAACGGGGGTATCGTACGGTATCCTGGACAGCGGCGTCTCTTCTGGCGGGCGATGTTCCGTGGGAACTTCGTGCGGAAGTTCTCGCGGGCATCTACAGACACAAGGTGGCTACTAGGGTACGTAATGTGCAGGTTGCCGCTGATGAGGTCCAGAGGATCAGGACTCGAGCCGACCGCGCTCTGATCCTACGATGGAAACAGGATCTTAGAACCCCAGTAGCAGGCGTGGCCACTCTGGAGGCGATCCGCCCTCACCTGGACAATGGATTTCCAGGAAGCACTGGTCGCTCACCTACAGATTGGTGCAGGTTCTGACCGGACACGGACGTTTTGGAAAGTTCCTGCACAGAATTGGTCGCCAGCACTCACCGGTCTGCCATGAGTGTGGTGCTGCCATCGACTCGGCACAGCATGCTTTGGCAAATCGTGCAGCCTGGGGACCTCAGCGTCACCTTTTGGTTGCGCTGATCGACATGGAGCTCTCACTGGACAGCGTTGTAGGTGCGACGCTCTCTAGTGAAAGATGCTGGGCGGGAGTGGCCCTCTTCTGTAAGTCGATCAGCTCACTAAAGGAGGCCCACGAACGAGAGAGGGAGATTGCAATCCATGCTCCCGCATAGCGCCGGAGAAGGCGGGCTACGAGGCCGCCACCGTCAGCGAAAGTCCTTCCGTCGTCGATAATCCTCAGTCGGATTCATCCGGGACACCAGAAATGAATGCGAAAGTTGAACCCTTGGTGAAGGGGAAGGGGGAATTCATGGATGAAGAGGGTTCCGCTGGGTTTTAGTGGGTATTGCGAGGCCGTCTTGTTCGACGAGTCTCACATTCCTGATACACGGTCGGGGCCAGTGCATAAAAGCATTTCCCAGCGAAAAAAATATATATTTGCCTCATTGGTCTGCCCTAGTGGTCAGAATGTTCGGCTTTAGACTTTAGTTCGAGTCCCGGATTGGGACAATTCAAAAATTGATATTCAGTTTTCTATTAAGATTTTCGCAATATTTTCCCTGGGTTATGTAGTTGGCGGTGTTCTCCAACCCCAAATTATTAAGCCGTCGGTCATGCGCCTGATCTCTCTCCAGTTGTGTCGTATTCCCGTCACATATGACTCTGAGAGTGAAGGTATAGAGAGTGCACTTTTATACTATGCCCGCCAACTCGCAGAGATGCAACGTGTCAATGCTCTAGAACACTTTCTCCTTTATATGTGGAGACTTGTGTCCAGCATTGGGACGTCAAAACGCTGCTACTTATCTTGTCTTTATATGCTATAGCAGGTATCAATAAGATTCTCTTAATAAAAAGGTAAACGTGCTTTTCCCTGAAGGAAAACATCGTGAGAGAACCTGCATGTCCTGGGAGCAATGTTGGGGCATGAGAAGCTTGCTAACCAGTCGTGCATAAGCGTGGTGGGTCGATATTCTAAAAACCTCTCTTCTATGAGTGTGAAGACTGTACAGCAATGACACGTGAATAGGCTTTTTATATACTAAATTAAACACGGATCTTATTAAATTTTAATTGTTAACAAACTACGTCAATTGTTAAACATACCAGTATAGTATTAATTTCAAATTATGTGCAATTACATATTTAAAGTAACCATTAATATGCATGCAATTTTAATTGTTACGTTGAGACAACAATGTAATTGATTAAATCGTTTTATATTCATTTTTTGATTGTGATATGATGTGAATTTATAAATGCAAACCTAAAGATACGTGAAACAATGGTTTAAATATTGCGTGGCAAGAATATTTTCCATGTTTATCGCTAATGACTGCAATTACTATGACGACCTCGAAATTATATAATATATAAGAGAGAAGTAAGCAGAAGCATAAAGCATAGGGGCGTAGGGTTCTCCGACGACATTGTCATTAATGGCATTCATAATTCAATTTCCATTCTGTGGGCCTTGGTGCAATCAAACACTTACTAATTAACTCAGATTATGTTCTTCAATCACTTAAAGATCACGATATTAATTTACAATAAACTCATTAATAATAATAGCTAGGAACGCGACAGTTTCAATAGTAGACCAATGCGGCCGATCGTCACTCGAGAACTGCCGAGAGACGCGCGTCGGACTGCAACTATTGACTCTGTCCCGCGCCGATAGGCAGATGGCGCCACCGCTCTACAGACTACCGCACTCCGTCGTGTATAATATAGCAGAAAAGCCGAACAGTTCAAGGATTTCTTATATGTTATCCTAACACGTATATTTTATTTTATTTATTTATTTAAATAGGACACCAACAGGTTACAGTAATAATATGCAAAATATAAAGAATTAATTACTGCAAACCCACTTACTGGTTGCCACAACATGCAAAAAATATATACTAACTAAGAATGTGTAATAACTATGAATAACAATGAAGAAAGAAACGAAAGCAAACAAAAAAAATAAGTGCCGTGTGGTCCCGGCAGAGTAGAATAGGACCACCCCATCTCAACCCGCGGGTATCGTAAAAGGCGATAAAGAAACACGATGCTGCACAGCAACTATGCAGCCCACTCAGGGAAGATGAGCGGCCCCTGTGTGAGTAGGTTTAAAGCATTTAAAACTATGATGATGGATTTGTTTAGTTTAAATAAACGTTTAAGGCCGCTACCTGGGGGCAGCCAGGGCATGCGAGCATCACGCGTCGGCCAGCACGGACACCTCGCCGACAGACAAATCCATCATCCTCATCAGAGGGCCTGGCTTCGGCTGGGGCCGCAAGGACTCAAAATCCGGAGCCCGCCGGTGGTGGAGTACGCCGCATGCGATGGACTTCTCTCATGAACGAGGATGTCATGCGAGCGTACTACAGAGTGACAGGGGGGAGGGGGACCAGACGGACTGTCTACCGCGAGTTCTTGTTGCTGGAGCCGAATCTAACTGTTACGGAACAGAACCTCGCAGATCGGGCTCGGTATATCCAGCGCTCCAACATCTTTAGCGCCACCGACCTCGAACGATAGAGACGTGAGGCTGTTCCCGAAGTGACCCCTCTAGCCACACAGCAAATCGCAGCTAAGGCGATTGTTCACCAGGAGAACAATCAATATTTGCTTGTGGATGGAGACCCCGAGGGAACAGTCTCTTTAGACGTAGAGAAAATGAGGGGGATTCTTGAGGAGGCGATCTCCGAAACCCGAAGCGCTTCTCTTGAGGGTCGGCCGCGGCTCTCCAGCCTTACACTGAGCGCAGCGACGCGGGATTGAGACCAATAACAAATTGCTGCCCCAATATTTCGAGGGCAGCACTGGCTTGAGTGAGACGGCCTCTATTCTCTATGGCGCCGCTTTGGCGGCTCACCGCTTTATCGGCGTCAAAATCCGGGAACCGGGGCGCACTGCTAATCCGAGTAGTGCCGTGCCGGCCTGGAAAAGGAGAATAGAACGTCGGATCACTCACGCCAGGCGCCTCACTGGCAGACTGCAGAGCTTCAGGTCGGGAAACACAAGGCCAAGGATTGTGCGCTCTGTTAGGATAGTCTTTAACGGGTTAGATGTCAGGCTGGTCACAGAGCGCATCGACGACCTGAAACAGAAATTTGCTGCGTGGGGGAACCGCATCCGAAGATACTCGGAAAGCGCTTCCATCAAAATCGTCTCTTCGCGAGTGATCAAAAAAGGTTCTACGAAAGGTTGCAGCGCCTAGCTTCTTGCTCTAGCTCCCAGCGGCCAGCTTCGGCTGACTTAGTTGCCCACTGGCGGGAAATATGGTCGCTGGAGGTAGAGCACGAGGAAAGCTCCTGGACTGCGGCGGTAGAGCAGGAGGAGGAGGAATTTTGAAAAACGTTCCATTGGCATCGTGATCACATAAAACCGCACAACTTTTAATTATTTTTAAATATGATACTTGACGGAGAAAAAAATTAAGTAAAACTCGGAATCAAAACCAAAATATTCTTTATTCAAGTAGACTCAAAAAGCACTTTTGAATCGTCAGTAGTCTGTCCGTTGGTAACAAATCTACCACCGGTTCGGAAAGTTGAATCCGCTGAGAAACAGACAAGAAACTCAATGGTTACTCCTTTAAACATAGTTTATGTTACAAACTGTTTAGCTTTCATGTGCAACTGGAATCAAGTCCAAATATTTCTATCGCTTAAATAATCTTCAATCTCTTTTGTAGAAGGATGTTTTGGACATATTTCTTAAAATTATGTGGAGGCAAATCTAAAACTGATTGAGGTATCATATTACAAATGCGTATGCTCAACCCGACAAATGATTTCTGAACCTTCTTCACTCCAAAATATGGAATTACAAGATTGTTTTTATTTCTTGTATTAAAGTAATATTTTAAAAATGTTATCTTACATATTGTACATGGATTTATTATTAAAAATATATAAATTACCAATGGAAATCTATGTTGATGACCCTGGTCCATCATCATAAAGTTTTTAACGATTTTAATTAACGATAACAGTATTTATTGGAGTTATATATTTTTTTGACATCGTATGTTTCTTGCAGCAGACCTTGTTTAAAGCAAAAACTTAGTGTTCCGGTCCGATGCCGTGCTGTATGTCATTAAGCGAGTTAAACCCAATGCAAATGTAAATTATATTTAAAAACAAAAATTTTAAATAATATTGCAGTACAATCTTGAATGGCTCGTGTTTGCCACTTGCCAAATAGTCTTCGATAAATCATTTTAAATAGTTTATTTCGTATTCGAATCGTATTTCACATATATATATAACAAAATTCAGTTAGAATTATATACTATATACAATTTGATTTATCTAAAAACAGAATGAAAGGATAGTAGATAGACATAGAAAAAACATTATAAACAACAATAATGTATTGAACAATATAGATATGCCCTCACGCGATTGCTTGATAAAGCATTATCTTTTGTCAGCCTCGGTTGCAGGTCTTTCATTCTCGTAGTTAAAGGTCCATTGATAGTTTCGTAAGTGTGAGTCGTCGATGGGGCTTGCTTTACTTTTGACTACTTTAGGCCCAAATTTATCTTCATATACCCCTGACATAACATTTTATTCTTTAGCCGAGTTCGATTCTCGGCAAGGCAAATTTAGAATATTGCATTGTCTAATTTGTCTGAATGTGGACTGGTGGGAAGCTTCAACTGTGTTAAGTCAAAAGAAGTTGCCTTTCAGTACGATGGTGTGTAATAGGTAAATTACCTCTAATCGGTTTAACGCAATTCCATCTTAGACTATATCGTCAATTATCGCATGAGAATACAGTTAGGCTATAAAAATAGTACATCTGATATCTTCTATATATGTATTTCATATAAATAACAACACGTATAGAGCATATTATGTCTAGATTCCTAAACTTCTTCCAAAAGAGTCTCCCTTCTGTAGAGTGAAAAAGATGAAAAAGAAGGTGACCGTCTAAGGAGTACTTTGAAAAAAAAACGTAAATATCATAAATCATTTATATAAACGAATATTATAAAGAGGAAATATTCATGTTTTGTACTAAGCATGTATGTATGTTTGTTGCGTTTTCATACAAAAACCACTGGACTGATTAAAAAAATGATTTCACCATTAGAAAGTTACATTTTCACTCGGCGACATAGACTATATTTCTTTATCAAATAAATAGGGATCCCTAATAAAAATGCATTAATGTAACCCAAAGTATGAAACAAAAAATATGTTATCACGTGCGCTGCGAAAACTATTGAAGATAGATCAAAAAAATGTTCTACAATATTATAGAACGTATTAATACATACATACATAGCGTCACGCCTTATATAGGGGTAGTGTGACGGACACGTCCTTACATAAATATATATACAATTTATATACAGACATACATAAATGTATATATAAAAATAATTAAATGCATTATATGTATTCAGAAATATAATTATATACATCCTTTTTTAATTAATAATATATAAGTGATACTGGCAACCTACACAAGCCTTGTTATTTTGAAAAAAGAAAAAAAAGAGAAAAAAACGAGAGGGCCATGGAATTTGCGCGGGGGNTCATAAAAGCATGCAGAGCACCATTTACCATATTCCCTGCATTCACTCTCCTTTCGATATCACTTTCACATGTTCCATCTTTTGTAAATTTAGATCCCAAGTATACAAATTCTTTCACCTCTTCTACTTGTTCCCCATCTATCAAAATATTGCCATTCATCATAGATTCACCTCTTTCAAAAAGCATAACTTTCGTTTTGCTTACATTCACTTTCATTCCTTTCCCTTTCAAAGCTTCATTCATAATATTTAGCATCTCCTGTAGCTATTTCATGAGTAATTCATTCATTCTTAACCCATACATACTTTCTTTTAAATCCGTCAAACAGTTATCCATGAATAGGTTGAACAGCCATGGTGACGCAACACATCCCTGTCGAACCCCTCTTTCGACAGGAAACCACTCCGTGTAAGCCCAGTTTTTTCTGACAGAAGCACTAGAACCCTCATAGAGATACTTCAATGCTTGAATCAGATTACCGTTCACCCCATACGTAGATAAGGTTGACCACAGCTCATTTCTCACCACCCGATCATAGGCCTTTTCTAAATTTACGAAAGCGCAATATTAATATCTTAACGTATTAATATCTACAAAAAAGTCCACGATGCCATATATCCAACTACTGTAGTTATGCCACTACAACTACTTTACATTTAAAAAGTTAATATAAGTGCCGACAATAATCAAATCATATTATGCATACCTCTGTATTAATCCTTGTCCTATTAAATGATATTTTATTAAAGACCGTTTCAGTACGTGTAAAATACTTTTAATATTATTAAAATCGGACGTTCCACTTAAATTATATCACGAATTTAGATATGTCCGACTTAGGCATTCCATTTCTACGTTTTCAACCAATAGAAGTATCTATGTGGGTGAAAACGCGGGGAGTTGCTTTTTATCATTAATTTGGTTGAAAAATTTCAACTTATATATATCGCACGTTGCGAAGAAGAGTTTCATTCAAAATCAGGAAAAGGCATTCCTGTTATTTTCTTAATACGTAAAGCAATTGCTTCGAATAGACTCAAAATCTTTTTGACGTGAATACGTCTTTAAAATCACATCCAAATCAAAAACACTAATAATAACAAACTCGGGTGAAACAGTTTAATGTTGTAGCTACATATCTATCACCTCCATCCCAAATTCGTTTACACCACCGGATAGATAGATATTACCTAAGGGCTGTAACACATCGCGCGGTGGAGGGGGAAGCCCCGTTACGAGACTTCACACACAACAAAGTCTTATTTCTAGTATAATATTAACATTTTGATCTTTTGACATTTAATAACGTATAATTGTTTTAATTAGTGCTCATGAATTTTTCTTGTAATAAAACAATAGTCTGGGTATGTTGCTATATTAATTTAATCTCCACGTAATCTGTAAACTGACACTCGCCAGTTCATGCGCTTTGTTTTTTATAGTAACACTGTATTTTATTAATAATTTCTAATATTGACAAAAAAACACTTGGCATTTTTATTTACAATTCGTCATTTGAGATTTCAATAAATTATTTGTATTATTTTTCGACGCTTAATAGCTAATGACAAATTCCTAACATATCTTCCTTTTCCCTCTATCTAAAGTCTCGGAAATCTAAAGGTTTACATTTGTATAAATATATAAGACATAAAAATTTGTTTGCCAGAGAAGTTACAGTTCTGGCATGTGTGCTTTGTACGCACGTAAAGTAAGTAACAGCCCATTAACGTTCCACTGCTGGGCACAGGCCTCTCAATCCGAGGAGCGAGGGTTTTTAGAGCATAGACTCACCACGCTGCTCCACTGCGGATTGGCAGGCATAGTACACAAGTGCCCTCTCTATTCCTTCACTCTGAATGTCCGATGTGACGGGAATCCAACACGATCGGCGAGAGATCAAGCGCAGGACTGATGGCTTAACGTGCTCTCCGAGGCACGGGGGTGGATCACACCGCCAACTTCCCAACTTCGGGCAAATATTGAGAAAATCTTAATAGAAAACTCAATATTGATTTTTGACTGCTCAATTTTTAAGTTTTGGCATTCCGTGCACCACAGTCCAAATAAATAGATTTGGTTTCCAATTATTGATTTAAAATTATCTTACTTTATTTTACTTTGTATTTTATTTTAGTTTTATTAATATTTTAGTTATTTAAATTTCTTGTAATTAATTTATTTCATTTAACTGTAACTGTACTGGGTATTTACCTGAGAAACAAAGACTATTATTATACCACTTTTACACTCACGCTCGTTGACCAAAGAATATATATATTTAGATAGATAATAGATAATATTCTTTATTGAACACCACGCTAAAAATAGATGTACAATTACTCAGTATAAGGTACTTTTAGTGTGCAATTGGGCGGTCTTATAGCTCATTAGCAATCTCCTTCAGCCAACCCTGGCGTTAGGGAACCCGTCAAAGAAAGGAGAGAGAAGGTAAGTAGTGTGTATATATGAATAGGCATACAATTTCAAAAAATAATATGTAGATTAATACAGAATATTGTGAATACATACAAATACTCATACATACAAATAAATATATACATACATCTGTAATTCCATTTATTCATCCTGATGTTAATCTTGTAAGTCAATATCGCTTCGGAAGTGACAAATAATATTCACTTTTTAAAATTGGAGATACTCTGGCACTGCTGAATTTTCACAGGGAGCGCGTTCCATAAGTTGATTGCACTAATCGTGAATGATTTGTAGAAAAAATTTGTATGTATTTACTATTATATATAAATTTATTATTATTAAAATTGTAGCTATTTTCTATAAAAACATGAGTGTTAAAAATCTACATTCAGTGCGGCGATAGCTCTCTTTTGGCCTGCTGTTTTAACAGCCCCCCGCCGCACAGAGCGAGCAGTGCTGTGCAGAGTGTGAGTTGATCTGACGTTTTATTCGATAGCATCAATTTCACAAAAAAATTAAAAATCATTTCAGGAAATCAAGTTAACCCTAAAGACAATGATCATATCCTTGAGATAAGTGCTAAATTGGGAAATTGTTCAGGTTTCTACAAGAGACTATGAGAACCTGAAATAGTACTCAAGTAAAGAAAAAAAGAGCTAAAACATATTGCAGAAAATGGAAGTAAAATCTTTGTATGATATGTTTCGAAGCATAAATAGTCTTTTTTCATTTGTTGTATTATAATCCTGGTTTATTTTCGATATCCCCTTATTTTTGTCCATCCCATCACTACTAAAAATACTTTTTAGCGTGGTTCGAATCGTTATCGGCCTACCCTTTCTCTGGTTTATTTTTCATTTTCTGTTGGACAGATTTTCGGGTCGAATCGAACCTAAGAAAGTTGAGTTCAGGATCATTCTAAAATTAATAAATAAACATTTATTTACAATGTTTTCGCAAACTTATAGAATGTCAATCTACCCTAGTGCTGGTAGGTCCTAAAAGGCCTGCCACGCACTGGCGGAAATTTCGTTGGGGGCTCAATTCGACTCTCCGCCGCACCATATCGAAGGACATGATTGTACTTCCCTCAGTGAAGGTGTTAATAAGTATTTTGTCAATATTGTTTCATGTGTGTCTGAGTAAAGACCTAATGCACAATTATATAATCACGCGTAACGAAATGTTTGCCTACCGTCCCATAACTTGTGTTATAATATCTAAGTTACCCGTAAATGACCTTCTTTCCCGTCATTTTGTAATATACTTGCCATTTCCTTTACTTCGGCGCAGGAGGTTGGGAGGTAGGAGGCGTCAGGTTTGCGCTTCTCCTTCCTCCTTCTTAAGTTTCCCAGAGGAATCTTCCGGAGTGCCAGGGTAGATTGCGTCTACCGATCCTCTGGTGCTCCAGTAAAGGAAGCGGAGGATATCGCTGGGTTTTAGTGGGTATTCTGGTTTACCAGCGAGTCCCACACTGCCGATAAGATTTTACTCTGATCGGCGTGCATAAAGGCATTTCCCAGCGTTAAAAAAAAACCGTCCCATAACTTGTGTGATAATGTCGAAGTTACCCGTAAATGACCTTCTTTCCCGTCATTTTGTAATATACTTGCCATTAGCGTAATTACATTCTGCAGCCATAAAATATATCTTTAAAACATTAATGGACTTCTTTTTATACGATACGACTTTATTTGCATAACGTTATGAAAAATACATCCAGGCTATAATTTCTTTCTTTTATTAAATGAATAAATAAAAAAAGATAGATTTCTTTAAAAAAGCTCACGTAAAAGGTTCAAAGATGTCTTGTGTTTAATTAACTTTACGTTTGTAAGATACGGTATAAGTTTTGCTATGATTGTTGATGGTTTTTCAAGAATCAATGATTAATTACGTCTCATAATACGTTTTTGTTTGCTTAACAATCATTTAGCGCTTTGTCTTAAGGTTAAACCAATTTGAAACTTGTCTGCTGCTACATAATATTCTTTTAAGCATTTTACGACGCGTACGGCGTAACCGTTTTTTTAATATAATACTGGTATGACTCGAGTTTATAGTGCACGTAACACGTTTTTAAAGGAAAATATTCAAATAAATCCTTTGATTGCTCGTGTCAACTACTAACTGCCATGATATGATAGTTCTGTGTCAACTCTGGCAATCAGAAAAATAGGCATCTCTTTCTTTTAATGTCATAATGTATATTATCTATATCGATTCTCGGTAACTGTCGTAACAAAAAATGCGTAGTGATAACATCAGACAATATACAAAACAATAAACCGGTTACAAAGTGACAGTTACTAACGGTGTGTCCTGTCGAAGATCGTTAAGTTTGTTGTGGTATTTTATAAACTGTGAGTGTTCATAAGAGATTATTTGTGTTTTTGTTTATATAAGTGATGTGAATAACAATGAAAACCCTTAAGGTTAGTTTTAATTTTTAAGATAAAAGCCTATAACTACTCAAAGTTTAGCGCAACATGACGCTACACCACAATGTTGATTTAATAAACAAAAGATAACATTGTATAGTTTAACTAATAGCAAACATAAAAAACATAACATTTGGTATTTCATGAACATTTCACACAATCGACGCAAAAAAGTCCCTGTGGGGCGGGGCAAGTGACTGTGTTTTACTCGATTATGTCGGACAGATTACACTTTCTATTTTTCCTTTTTCTGGGACATGTTACTTGATAAAAAACCAAAAAAAAAATGTTTTTTTTTCGGACGAAGGGATAATAGCTTCTGACTATAACGACAAAGAACAACAAAAGGAATGACCGAGTGTTCACGCCGGCTGTGACCAGGTCATGGAGGCTACAAAGGGTCACCAGGGCCCATAGAGGTGAAGGCAGCCTCGATCACTGCAGACGGCGGGAGGAGAAGTTATACTAGAGATTCCAGAGGGGTCGAACGAAATTAGTGGGTTTTACACCTACCTCGTCTCTCGGCGCCGGTCTCCTCGAGGGCGTCGACTCCGGCAGGTGTCTGTTCACGTGGGATGTGTATTGTAAGTGTGTTATGGAATGTGAGTGTGTAACCTGCCAAAGCGTCGCGGAAGGCCGTCGTCGGCGAGGCTGGTTCACTATTCCAATCCAAAACTCCAGAGAAAAGAAGGACTATTGCGGCCAACGCGTGGGCGAGATAACCTCGCCGCGTTATGACTCGCCACCTTTCACTAGGGGGCTACGAGAGCCTACAAAACGCAACGACAGGGTTTCAGCTGGCCCCACGAACCAATTAACGCGTAGGATCTCGCACTTCCTTACGAAAATCACTTAAAATCCCGTAACGGGTTTAGTTCGCGCCCGTCCTGGTACGCTTCGCGGATGACAGCTCGTAGAGGCTTCTTACAGTCACAGATAAGCTATGCTCACAGAGCACCGATGCCTAGCGCCATCTGGCGGGAACATTTTTCCAGACGTGTAATCGCAATGCACATACATAGAGAAATAGAGTCCCTATTTTTTATATTTAAATACATTATTGCGATAACTTTTCAGAGTAGTCTTTGATCATAGAACCTTAATAATGTTCAAACTTATAATTTAAGTTAATTATAGTCGATTTTCGACCATTAGTATAATATTAATGCACATTTATAGATATTTTTATGTTTAACGATTTTATTAATGATAAAAACATTACATAATATCGTCTTAAAAAGTCGTTGTACAATGTCTTACTTTGTGTGCAGGCCTCTTTTATAATATTTTTTTTACAACCGGATCTTTTAACTAATTGCGACATAAAACCTTCTTTTGTTGATTGCTGAACAAAAGGATTTCAATGTTAAATATAATGGTAATAATTGAATTATTAAAGCCCAACTTTTAATTGTATAATTGAGACTTATCTTAGTAAAATGAGTAAGCTAAAAAGAATGAGGTTACCTTATCTATCGGTAGTAGAAAATGCGTCATCGGAATTATTCTAAAAAAACTTACTTTACTAGAAAAATAATAAAAAGAAACGACTGCCTCATTGGTATAGTGGTTAGCATGTTTGACTACAGACGTGAGGTACTGGGTTCGAGTCCCGGGTCGGGCCAATTCGAAATCGATATTGAGTTTTCTATTAAGATTTTCTCAATATTTGCCCTAAGTTGGGAAGTTGGCGGTGTGATCCACCCCCGTGCCTCGGAGAGCACGTTAAGCCGTCAGGCCTGCGCCTGATTTCTCTCCGGTCGTGTCGGATTCCCGTCACATCGGACTATGAGAGTGAAGGATTAGAGAGTGCACACTTGTGTACTATGCCTGCCAATCCGCAATGGACCAGCGTGGTGGGTCTATGCTCGAAAAACCCTCGCTCCTCACTCATGGTTGACAACGGTCCCGCTGGGTTTTAGTGGGTATTGCGAGTTCTTCCCCCTCGCCGAGTCCCACACTCCCGACCCCACAGTCGGGGTGCGTAAATGCATTTCCCAGCGTCAAAAAAAAAAAAAGGCCTGTGCCCAGTAGTGGGACGTTAGTGGGCTGCTACTTACTTATCACTTACTACTAGAAAAACAGTCCATATTGCGTATTAAATGGCATAAAAGGAAGTATTATTAGTTATTTCTTGAACCGGCCTAGAACCAGTCTATGATTAGCGAAAGATGAATGCGATCTCTATCGACTTTATAAACTTTGCAATAAAATATTATATAGTCATGTATATGTACAGTTTTCTTAAGTAAATTTATCTTTAAATTTTGTAACATTGAAACAGACATAGGCAATTTTTAACGTCATATAAATATGAATACTAAACTGGTATGTAAATTTGAAAAAACTTTGAAAAGTAATCTATAATCTAACACAATTGGACATGTATTGATTTATATTAACATGCATTTCATTTCATAAAACAATAAAGTAACATATATGTAATTGTAAATATAATTAACTTATCACTTCTCCGCTTAAATTGCTAACTTAAATTATTGATCCTAAGAAGAAATGATAAATACCAAAATTGTAGAAAATTTAATTTGCAAACAACTTTTGTTATTGTCATTTTTGCGTAAAATTATGATTATGAAGGGTTTTGTTATAATAAAATGTTTCACTCCCTCTTTTCAGATCTTGATCGAAAAATATCAGTCTTAGGATAAATGTATAAGTACAAAAATTGTAGAAAATTTATATTCCAAACAACTTTCCGAACTACAAACTGATAATAAGCGAGTTTTAGACTAAATAAAATATCACCATTTCTTTGGGGTTTAACTCGAAAAATATTAATCCTATGAAAAATTGATAATGACCTAAATTGTAGGAAATTTAATTCTGAACAAATTCAGTTATTACCATTTTTCGTGTAATATTGAAAATGAGCGAGTTATTGAAGAAACAAATCATTGTTAAATCCAATATGGTGGATGAGCATGCGGATTTCAACGATTCCCGAAGAAAAACTGCTGTTAACAAATAAATGCAATGTCAGCCCCTTTTTTGAGGTAATTCGACTGGGCTATTATGATTAGGCCACCATTAATCATCAGGTAAGATTACAGTCAACCCTTAACCTCTACGCAATCAAGACGCAGCTAACTAAGCCCTTGACCAATATAACAATACTAAAATGATGCAACACTGTCGAAAATTTTGTAAGCATTTTAATGAAACGCAATTGAAATCTTCCAAAAAAATAGGCATTACGTTTATTAGACAAAAAAATACTAAGTAAAACGGAGGATATAACACGTAGTTAAATGTATGAGTCAAAGTATCATTATATTTGATTACAAATTAATTTTTAAATTCACACCAAAACCTGTAATTTTACGATTTTCTCTGAAGCTTATCGTTTAGAAATGTTTGTTTGTCTTTATGTACTTTATTTAACAAAATTGATTCTTTATTCAAGTAGGCGGTGACAAACCCACAACCAGATCTGAAAGTTGATTCCGCCAACTGACAAGAAACTCAGCGGTTACTCTTTTATATATAGTTTCGTATGTTTGACGGCCTCGCTGGCGCAGTGGTGCGAGTATTCGCTTTGCTAGCGGAGATCCCTGGTTCGATCCCCGGTAGGACGAATTTAGGAAATTGTATTTTCTAATTTGTCTGAGTCTGGACTGGTGAGAAGCTTCGGCCGTGGCTAGTTACCACCCTACCAGCAAAAACGTACCGCCAAACGAAGAGATTTGTGTTACGATGCTGTGTAGAAACCGTAAGGGGTATATCGCTTCTTACCAGATTAGCACGCTTCCATCTTAGACTGTATCATCACTTACCATCAGGTGAGATCACAGTTAAGCGCAATAAAAATAAAAAAATATGTTACAATGTGCAAGTCCAAATATTTTTTGACAATTAATTTTTTTGACATATTTTTTTATTAACAATGCATCGGATCAACCTGAAAAATGACTTCTGAACCTTTTTCACTCTAAATTTATCCACATTGATTACACATAACATCCACACACACATATATATGTCGGAGTGCAATAGTCTGTGGAACGCTGTCTATCGGCGTGGGGCATAGTCAATAGTGACAATCCGGCACGCGTCTCTCGGTAGTCCTCGGGCGACGGTCCGCCAGAGCGGTCGACTATTAAAACTGTCGCGTTCCTAGCTATTATTGTTAATGAGTTTGTATAAATTGATATCGGGAACATTAAGTGATTGAACATTATAATCTGAGTTAATTAATAAAGTGTTTGATTGCACCAACATTACCCACCAACGCCCACAGTATGGAAATTGAATTATGAATGCCATTAATGACGATGTCGGCGGAGAACCCTACGCCTCTATACTTTATGCTTGCTTCTCTCTCTTATTCTCCGACATATATATGTACAAATGATAATATTTCAAACCTTAGAGTATCCTTAAAAGTACTAAAAACTATTAAAAAAATCTGTGTGGCTTTATGAAACCAACATGCAAGTGAAACTTCTTTCGAATGGTAGGAGTTTTACTGAAAATTTTCTGAAATGAGTAAGAATATAAATGCTACACGATCAACTGAAGCGATTCATGGCCATTGCCATATTGGTCTTGGTTATCGAGCGCCTTTCACTGTATTACTGTCAGCTGTAAAGCGACATGCGATAGAAAAGTGAGTTAGTGAAAATGCAATGACACAAGTGTACTGGTATTTTTAAATAAAAACTCAAGAACAGAGTTTATATATGTTTAACGTTAACTAATATTAAACATTGGACTTTATAATATTATACAATTTATAGTAGTTGAACTCAAAGTAATACTACTAATTAGTCTAATAAGGCTACTATAATATAACGTTTAAAGCTACCGTAGTTTCTTTATAATCCACAAAAAAAAGCTTTAACCCTTCGTGTGCATATACTATAATTTTCTTGTGCACGGATGCATACTGGATATTTTAGGTAACTGTCGGGTTTAATAATTTGATTGGCTTCTAAAATTCTGGAAAAATTCTGGTTCAATTATTAAAATG
Source organism: Elymnias hypermnestra (assembly GCA_015832385.1). NCBI lineage: Eukaryota > Metazoa > Arthropoda > Insecta > Lepidoptera > Nymphalidae > Elymnias > Elymnias hypermnestra. The sequence continues at coordinate 16,993 of JACTOM010000217.1, forward strand.
TCTAATACATAGTCCAATAGTTGCCAAACTCAAAAATTTAAAACCGTTGCTAATAAAAATTGAACAATCATCTAACAAGCATAAAAATTATAATTTTTTAGCAAACTCTACAATCAACGTTTTCTTGCTTAGACTATGAGTTTTCAAAAGAATACAGTTTTCTTTGATTGGGTTCCAAAAAGTTAAATTATTCAAGCATCTGGAAGTGGAGAGTATATTTGATTAATTAGTATTGGATTAATGTATGTCATAAAAAGTAAATCAATTTTATGTAACATATAACTTCACTCGTTTCGAAAATGGTGTGTATACTGATTCTTATAAAGACCAGAAGCCACTTGCACTCAATGAAGTTTGTTTTTTAAAAAAACGAGGTCAAACATTCCCTCAGGAGTATAAACCCTTCTACTACCTAGATTTTTAGACGGGGTGACCAAAACCTTGCCTCTATCCCTGAGAGAGTATTATGACGATATTTCGACCTAGTTGTATGGATCGTGGTCACGACGTAACTGCTGTAGGCGGTTGTGTCAAACTGTTTATCGTACGTCTAATCCTTTTCTTTTTCACCGGACCCATATCCATTATTCAGCATATTACACTCACAAAGTCAAGTTTTCATTTTGAAAAGAATTAAATACCCGCTAAAAAGTTTTCAATATGTCTTTAAACCACGAAAATTTAAGTTTAAAATAATTAGAGTATTAAGAATTTCAAATTTTCAGCGTTTCTTTAAATACCCAGTATACACGCGACGGGTTAATAATCACTAAACTTACCTTAGCACCTTTTGTGGGCCATAAAAGCTGCCAGGGTTCACAATAAACTCGAAGTACATCGAAGCCTTCCTCCAGGTAAATTTTTGCATACTTCATCACCTGCTTATTTGTTGCCAATAACCAGTTAAGCATTATGCATACTGGTTTATTTGTTGGCCTGTGTAATCTAGGGACAAAGAAAACCATATTGAAAAACGTGAATTACAGACATACAGGTTTGGTCAATGTTTATACAAATAGATTTAAAGAAATTGGATGTGGCTTGTTGTGTTATGGACACAGTCGTTTTTTGTACGTGAATTCGTCTACTTTCGAAATGGCGGGGCTTCCCCCACACCGCGCGCACTTTGTTACAGTCCTTATATAGCGTAATTATTCTTTGGTCCTTTATCTATCCAGTGGTGTATTTGAATTTCGGATAGATATGTAGCTAAAACACCAAAATCAACCAAATTTCTTATCATTCGGTTTTTTCCCTATGGATGCGATGTTAAAGACGTATTCGCTTTAACTATCTAATAAAGTAGTATCTAGAAGAAAGGTTGCATTGCAAAGAAAGAAATCTTGCAAATATAAACTTTGAGTGTCCATTTTTAATTTCAAATTTACAGCACATCTGTGTTAGTGTTTGTCAACTACTAGTCGACACAATATCATAGTACTGTCTCAACTGGGGCAGTCAGTATTATAAACATATCTTTCTTTTTAAGTCATAATGTGTATTATCTATTTCGCTTCTTGGTAACTGCCTTAACACAATATGCAAAGAGATAAGGCTAGATAATAGAAAAAAATAAATCAGTTACAAACTGACTGTTAGTAACAGTGCATGTGTCGCGTCGAAGTTCGTTAATTTTTTTTTGTGATATCTTATAAATTGTGAGTATTTATTAGTGATTATTTGTGTTTTTGATTATATAAATGATGTGAATAATAATGAAAACCCTTGAGGTAAGTTTTATTTTTTAAGATATAACCCTATAAATACAAGACGGACTGTTTTCACTATCTCAGTGTTTAACGCTACATGACGCTACACCAGAATCTTAAATTAATAAATAAAAGATAACATCGTATAGTTTAACTATTAGCAAACGTAAAAATCATAACGTTTGGTGGTGTTTCATGAACATTTATGTCCCAAGAGCCACTTTAGCGTCATTCGACCCGCGGGGCAATCGACGCAAAAACGTCCGTGCGCAATCTACTGTTATTTCCGGTAACCGAGTGCGAACAGATTACTGCGTTAGAAAAAAACACAAACGGACACTCAAACGGTTATCACTAGATGTATTTTTTATCACTAGAATTTAAAAAGGTAAGAAACTTGTATGAATAATTTTTTTGTTAAATAAAACTTCTTTACGCAAATGGGGAATAGATTGTTGAATGCGTGATGAGAACGTTACGAGAAAGTGTGATCGGGCGAGGTAAACTTAAGTTGTGAGCTGGATTACAATGGTTGGCATTTTTTTTCATTGATGACAGATTAGCGCTTGACTGTGATCTCACTTGATGGCAAGTGATGATACAGTCTAAGATGACAGCGCGCTAATCTGTTAAGAGGCGATATACCCCTTACGGTTTCTACACAGCATCGTACCGGAACACAAATCTCTTTGTTTGGCGGTACGTTTTTGCTGGTAGGGTGGTAACTAGCCACGGCCGAAGCCTCCCACCAGTCCAGACTCAGACAAATTAGAAAATACAATTTCCTAANTTGTACCACCGATAAACGTTGCTTCGGTCCAAGGTAGCTTCTCCGTATGCCACAGTCAACATTCGGAATGCATCCGCGCACTTAATTTCGTTTTTCACACAAAATTTGATACAGGTTCTTTGATCCATTTTTTTGAATAGGTAAAAATCGAAGACGATCCAAAACACGTGCAAGCAAAGCAGCTGTCAACAATTAAATGAACATTCAAAATGGCCGAGCTTGTCGGCATAAGTGAGAGACATGAGTACCAACATAACGCCACAAAAAATTCGAATATACGTAACCCGCGAAAATTCAAAATTCGCGATACTTTTTGAACACACCTCGTATGTTGCAATCACGTTGCCGAGGCATATGTTGCAATCACTCAGTCAAAATTAAAATAAACAGAATATCTAAATGTCTTTCTTTCAAATTATAAACAAGATTCTTTTAAATCTTTAAGTTTGCCTTTTCGATTTCGACAAGTTAGCCCTTGAATATAAAAGATTGTTATATTAAAGTAAACTATAAGTGCATTAAAACTAAATCATTATTATATTTCAAGACAATGTCAAAACTATTTTATACTCGTAGTTACGTTTTATATGCTATTACATATCCTACAAACTGTTATTTAAACTCATTATTACGCAAAGAGCTGCCGCATTGGTCTCCGCGAGGGTACAAACTCTCAACACCCACTAAAACCCAGCGGGACCGCCATCAACCATGAATGGGGAGCCAGAAGTTCGTTGCGGCATTCCTCTCTGGCCCCTCTGCAGCTCACAGATATTCTACAAGGGGAGGAGTTATACGAATCTCCGCCACCTGTTTCCTGCACCGCTTCGTCGGGGCTGAAGTGCTTCGGCGGCATTCACCCTTTGCCGTGCCTCCTTAAGCGAGATGACAGTCTCGCAAAAGTCAGGCATGCTCACTGGTGAGTATTGCTCCTATAATACTTGCCAGTGAGAGGTTTGTGCCAATTAGCGACGTCAAAATGAGTCGCTAAGGTCCCCAGGCGGGATATGCTGCCACAGTGTGGTGGGCTGCGTCTGACGAGGCACCACACTCGTGATATCTTGCCGACGGTTCACAGCCAACAGTTTGGTACAGGTATTTGCCGAAGCAACCATGACTGGTAAGCACCTGCACCAACCTGTAGGAGAGCGATCCGTGCCCGGTGCTGGAGACCCGAGATCCTCCTTCCATCTTTGGGTCAAGGCTCTGTTAGCTAGAACCCTGACCCTCCTTATCTCTTCAGCGTCTGGTGATTCCCCTCGGTTCAAGCCTCATTGGTCTAGTGGTTAGCATGTTCGACTACAGACATGAGGTCCTGGGTTCGGGTCGGGCCAATTTAAAAATCTATATTGAATTTTCTATTTCAGATTTTCTCAATATTTGCCCAAAGTTGGGAAGTTGGCGGTGTGACCCACCGTTAAGCCGTCGGTCCTGCGCCTAATCTCTCTCCAATCGTGTCGGATTCCCGTCACATCGGACTATGAAAGTGAAGGAATAGAGAGTGCACTTGTGTACTATGCCTGCCAATCCGCAGTGGAGCAGCGTGGTGGGTCTATGCTCTAAAAACCCTCGCTCCTCGGAGTGAGGAGGCCTGTGCCCAGTAGTGGGACGTTAATGGGCTGCTACTTACTTACTTATTACGCAAAGTGCAAGAGGCGATCTTAAAGCTATAAATTTTTATCTATTATTTATGTCTTAACCTATATTTATAGTTCATGAAAGGTCATTGGTAAATGTGCAGTAAAGTCTCAACAACAATTATGGTTTATACATTGTAGTTTAAACAATCTTTATATATAAAATTCAATTGCTGTTCATTAGTTTCGCTAAAACTCGAGAACGGCTGGACTAATTTGGCTAATTATGGGTTTGAATTATTTGAGGAAGTCCAGGGAAGGTATAAAAGGTTAATGGAAAAAAAAGGCTTGCAACATAGTAAAAACAACATCCCTTTCCCTTAGAAACTATCTAGACCTATCCAACATTTGATGTTTATCCAATCGTTTAGAAATCAATTAAATTTAGAAGTCGTTCAGAAATCAAATTAAATTTAAAAGAATACTATTGTTTTGAATTACGAATTCATTTTGTTGCGGGGAAGTTTTGACCATTTGATTTATTATAGAAATCCAAGCTTTTTTATATAAATAAAAAGAGCTGTTTCTTATTTTTGAGAGTTTTGGAATGTGACCTCATCTGATGGTAGTTTCTTATGGTGTCGCACTAACTCAACGAGAGGTAATTTACCACTTAACAAGCATCGTACTGGGACACAAATAACTTGGCATGTATTTCTTTGCTATTAATAAATAATTGGATATGTCACCTGTGCCTGTAGAAGGCTCAGATGCGGTTCTATTTGGAATGCTGCAACTATTTGTGTGACGGTTCAGCCAAGTACTGGCTGGTTCTGGTATTGGTATATAAATGGGCCAGAAGACTCATTGGTCACTACTCCTTAAGCCGCAAAACTGCAGAACATATAATATGGTTGTAATGTGGACAATCTGTTTGTTATCTATAGGATATTCTCTGGAGAATGTAGTCAGGAATAACATAATATCAATACCAGCAACACTCTTCTACAATAGTTCCTCTACCGGTATCAGAATTTCCACCTTTACAAAGTGGGTCTTGCTAGTTATTAGCAAGAAACGCATCGAAACCTCGTTCCTAATCTGTATTGCAAAACTGTGGAATGATCTTTCTTCTTCTGTGTATCCCGAATCATACAACGCGAATAAATTCAAGACAAAGATGAATAGATAAGCGTGTACCAAGTTAGACCTCATCATAGCTTTCCATCAACGTAAAGCTATCGTAACATTTAAAAAACCTGATAAAAAAGTGCTATCTCTTGCAATAGAGTTAAGAGTTGATGATATATGTATATATATTAGGGATTACTTTTGTGTGTTTATGTTATTGCCTACCTTCCTTCTTCGCTACAACAGCTTTTTTTTAATTTAAGATTGTCTGGAAGTAATCGCTATTAAGCGATTGGACCGCCTGTTGTAATTATTTAAACATATATAAATAAAAGTTTCTAGTCCACGTGGAGTCAAGGTATAATTAGTAATGAGATGATTGGTTTTTCCAATTTTCCGGGTATGTTATGGCTATGGCTAATAGGAACTTTCCTACTGGTCAGTTACAACATTAAGGTCCTTGAAATAGGGTAAGAAGTGTTGGTTGTTAAAGAATAAGGTGCACTATATTTTACTTCAGTTTAAAGTGTTACTTAAATATATTAACCTGTGCTTTACTCACTTCATAGTTTTAAGGTCTGCAGTGAAATCAATTTTGTCATCAGTGATGTATAAAAGATTCTTGTTGATGCGATGTGTGTGTGCGTTTCTTGCGCACAGCAACCTTGGCGGCGTCCTTGACAATGTCCTTGACAGCGCACTGTGTGTGCTACTCTGGGGAAAATTGTAAGTTAATACAGTATTTCAAATATTATAATTAAATTTATTTTCCGAAAAGTACCGGGCCATCATTTGAAAGTTGTTTATGAGAAATGAGACCCGGTGGTTCATCAGTACCACTGTATTTTATGACTTCAAAGGGTGTAAGGTATGTGTGTGTTAAAAACCCTTCCTTAACGGATATCGCCAATAGTTTCCGTAGCGCATGCAATGACAGGTTTCTTGGTTCACACCTTGGGTTACATTTGTACATTTTTCTTAGGGATCCCTATTTTTTTGAGAAGTAATATAACCTATGCCACTCAATGAAAATGCATCTTGGTAATTGTGAATAAACTTTAGAACTTTTGTGTAAAAAAGAATACGCGTCTTTTGTTTTTAGTGAATGTCATCAAAACACTAAAACTGCTCAAAATCTTACCACGATTATATATTTTTTCTGAAACCAAGAGTTACCTAACAACGCTAATTAAATCGTTAAAGTGTTTTAATTTCGCATGCAAGACTGCACTATATTTATATTTAAAAACTCGGTACATAAATTCTTGCAACTACCAACTGATAGTATTTATACAAGTAATTATACCGTTCTTCAAGTTAATATCTTATAGTTAAATGTTCTAAGTTATACCGACATTACGTATGTAGTTTATTATGACTATATAAATCGAGTTATTATTAAACAATAACACATGTTTACTAATATTATAAATAAGTAACTTTGTGGTGCTTTTAGATCAAAACTACTGAACCGATTTAAAAGAAATTTGGTATACAGATAGTCTAGAGCAGTGATTCTCAACCTTTTTTTGTTGCCGCACATATTTAACGATTTCAAAATTTAGCGGCACAAAAAGAAAAAGATAAAAGTTATTAACTTACTACAAGTCTCGGGAACAATTTGCGATGCGAGAATACCCCTTAAACTAAAGGGGAAGATTTATAAGACGATCGTAAGACCTGTCGTGTATGGATCAGAGTGCTGGGCCACCAAAGGGGAGAATGAAAGGAAATTGCATGCAGCGGAGATGCGAATGTTGAGATGGATGTGTGGAGTGACAAAATTGGATAAGATTAAGAATGAGTATATTAGAGGAAGTGTGAAAGTAGCACCAGTGACCGAGAAGTTAAGGAGTGGAAGGTTAGCCTGGTATGGACATGTAATGAGAAGGGAGGATAGCCATGTATGTAA
>JACTOM010000217.1:25878-65916 GCA_015832385.1 Elymnias hypermnestra
CTAGGAGTCACCCTAGATGCGTGCATGCACTTCACCGAACACATTCGCACCGTCCGTGGCAGGGCAGCGTTTGTGCTAAGTCGCCTCTATCCCATGATCTGCAAGAAGAGTAAATTGTCACTGCGCCACAAGGTGACACTCTACAAAACTTGCATCCGCCCCATATTCTCTTATGCGAGCGTAGTGTTCGCTCACGTTCCTGCACGCCGGCTGGTTCGACTCCAGACGCTGCAGAACAAATTCATGCGCATAGCCACGGGCGCCCGCTGGTTCATGCGCAACGTCGATCTCCACAGAGATCTCGACCTCGCAACGGTCAATAACTACTTCAAAACGCTCTCCGTAGACTACTTTAAGAGAGCCATCAGTCACCCCAACCCTCTCATCAGGAATGCCGCCTCTTACGGGATTAGGCTTAATATCCCGCCTAGGAAGAGGCGGCCCAAACACGTCCTTGACGACCCAGACGACCAGACTACCATTGACAACGCCCCGTACACAATCACACACACACAGCGTCTTCGCCGGCGAAGATGAGGCCCCCGCTATCTGAGGCACCCCGGCCGCGGCCCCCAGTCGCGGACCCATGGGCGTCAAGATTAAGCACCTGTCCGATTGTCTTTTTCAGCAGCAGCAAACGTTGCTCTAAGCCTAGGTCTGAGCCTCGCAGGAGGCGCCCTTAAAGCAACGTTTTCCCCCGACGTAGCAGGGCCCTTCTACGGGCCCACCCCTTAGCAGAGCTTCTGCGCTCGCTACCCCTTTCGGTTACGCTGTCAAAGCCAGTAGGGCTAACAGCAACTACACACTTCGAATATTCAATTCTTAAAAAAAGGTCCTTCAGTTTACTTGTGAAACATAATCGGAGTGTTACTCTGTCCGAAGTTATATTTGTTTTATTGTGTGAAAATCCAAGTCCTGCGCAATAGTAGTTATGCCACAATAACTACTTTAATAAAAGTGTCGACAATAATGAAACCATGTTATTCATACCTCTGGATTAATTCTTATCCTATAAATATTTTATTAAAGGCCGTTTCAATACTTGTAAAACACTTTTTAAAATCTAAGAAAAGAAGTCCGACTTAGCAGACTTTCCGTTGCCACGAGATTGGTATCTATGTGGGTGAAACCGCGGGGAATTGTTAGTAAAATATAAACAATATAAATGTTAAAACTAGAAAGTTTTAGGATTTCGGATGAGCGGGTTCCTCCGTTATTCCTTTCCAGCGTCGATATTCTCCATTAAATGGATGAAAAGTATCAAAAAAATAGGGTCTGGCTATGGACACGACCGTTTGTTGTACGTGAATATGTCTCGTAGTGGTACTACCTTCTCCGCCGTGCGCGATGTGTTACAGTCCTTATTTAGTATAATAAATACTTTCATCCTTTAGCTTTGCAGTGGTGTAATTGAATTTCGCATGGCGGTGATAGTTATAGCTACAACACCAAACTGTATCCGCTGATTTTGGTATCTTTTTTTTTGCAATACTTCCTTATGGGTGCGATTTTAAAGACGTGTTCACGTCAAAAATGGAGCTGAATTGACTATCTAACAAGATGTAACATCTCATCTTGTCAGATAGTCTAGATTCTTTTAAGTATTAATAATAATGGTCTTTAATGACAACCTTAAATCTTGATTACAAAATATGTTTTATAAGTGACACCGGTTGTCAGTTTTTACGGTCACCAGCTTTCCTCTTCCACGTGACTCCGGCTGCGAGCTTTATTTCGTCTTCCTATCTATAAACGGGTCTTCCTCTCCTCCTCTTACCTTCTCTTGGGTACCATTCTGTAATTCACTAACCCAATTGTCATTGCTATTTCTCGCTACATGCCCTGCCCCTTTCCACTTCTGTTTTCGTATAAAATAACTGACATCTGTGGTGTTTGTCTTCATTCTAATGTAGCCGAGTGTCAATTTGTCTGTTTTTATGACGTTCAACATGCTTCTCTCTATATTATGTTGACAAGTTTCCAGTTTTTTTTAATCTAGGTCATACATGGAAGAATACATGAATTGAAGATATGACTTTTTACTTTCTGTGCAATCTGTGAATTTTTCATTATCTCTTTTAATGACCAGTATTTTAGATACTTGTATATTCGATGAAATTGTTATTGACGTGAGTAGGGTGTTGAGTAGAATTTGACATTAATTTCATTTTTGAGGCGTTCATGTTTAATCCGACCTTATAACTTTCTTTTAAGTATTAAGCAGCTTTTATTAAAAATTTAATAACTCATTTAAGAGAGGGTAAACCCAAAAGCAACATTTGTAAAGGGGATATTTTTAACACTTAGTCTCGCTATTGACATTACTTTATTGATGGTAAACGATGATACAGTTATAAAAGATATCGCGCTAACCTGGTAAGACATTATATACCTCTTAATGGTCTCTATCGGAATGCAAGTTTCTTTAATTGCACATATTTGAGATGTAGAAACAAGCCGTAATCGAAGCATTCAGTCCAGATTTCAAAAAGACGATTCATAAATATGCCTTTGCTCGGAATCGATAATGAGTCCAAGTCGATACTGAGCTTGTTGTGGGCTTTTTTCAGAACAAAGCGCTGAGGAACTCTCATAATTTTAGATAAATAAGAAAAAAATATATTTGACTTTTCAAAACAGCAAAATCCTACTTGTATAAAGATATTTTGTACTAGATTTAAATAAATACGCACCGCCTTAGAATCAATAAATAAAAAGCTGAACGTTAATTGCAGAATATTTCAACTTTAGTAAATAAATATGGTCAAAACTTAACCGAAACAAACTTAATTCGTAATCAAAGAAACGTGACTGTAGCGCTTAGATTCCCGCCAAAATCCGTTAAATATTACAGTTGCGTTCAGAAATTATTAGTTGTCAATAACAAATGCCAAAAACAAATTCCTTTAAATTTAATTTAATTTCTAAACGGCGGGACGAGAATTAAATTTTTGACAGATGGGAATAGTTTCTAAGGAGGTAAAGCGGAATTGTTGTTTTTACTATATTCCAAGCGGTCTTTCATATTTACTCAACATTTAAACCTCCCTGGATTTTGACAGATAATTCCAGTCGTCCTCGATTTTTAGAGAAACTAATGAACGGCAGTTGATTTTTATATATAAAATTTTTACGAGTGTATTAAAAGTGTATTTAACGATCAAAGAAGTAATGGACTATTAAAACCTTTATATACTAGATGACTCGCGTAATTTTTATTATAATGCTGTAATCTTACCGGATAAAGCATTATTAATTCCTTACATTAAAAAAGTATTCTGATAATTACAATAATTAAATTAATTAATAAAGCTATATTATATAATCTTACCGGATGGTTATACTTATATACAAGATGAATTTTAAATGAAGTCGTATGATAGAATTTAATATAAAGAAATTTGACGTCTTCTAACCTACGCCCGACTAAGTTTGTTGGCTTTTTTCTCAGAACAGAGCGCTGAGGAACTCACGTAACTTAAGATATTATCTTATCATCATCACTCGTACATTTCAGATAAAATATGGAAAAAAATATATTTGACTTTTCAAAACTGTAAAATCCTACTTGAATAAAGAGATTTTGTACTGGATTTAAATATATACGTACCGCCTCAGAATCAATAAATAAAAAAGCTAAACGATAATTACAGAATGTTTCAACTTTAATAAAAAAAATGTGGTCAAAACTTAATCGGAACAAAAAGAATTCGTGATGAAATGCGACCTATACGCCCAGATTCCCACCAAACTCCGTCAAATATTATAGTTGCGTTCAGAAATTATTGGTTGTCAAAAACAAAAGTATTCCTTTAAATTTAATTTCTAAACGACGGGACAAACATCAAATGTTTGACAGGTAGAAATAGTTTTTAAGGGAAAGCGAAATTATTGTTTTTACTGTATTCCAAGCATTGTTTTCTCATTTACTGTCCTTTTAAACAGATAATTCAAAACCAAAATTAGCCAAATGAAGCCCGCCATTCTCGAGCTGTATGTCTATTTCTTTATTAACACCACCTACCTTCTCTCCTTTTTATGTCTCTATGACCGGAGAGTTGTCCTGTATAGAGTATATATGTCTTGTACAGATATCTATGTAGCAATAACACCACCCAATTGCACACTAAATCTATCTTATGTTAACTTATTGTATCTTTATTTTGTCCTTTTCTTTGATGTTCAATAAAATATACATCTAATCTATCTATGTGAAGCAAGTACCTGTGTTAAAAGTGTCTGGTACGTTCGTAGTTCTGGTACGACTTTATACTAGGACAAGTTAATTTAAGCACACTAGAACGAAGACTTCTGACGATCTTTCATGCATCGTTTATTTTGATAAACCGCATGGAAAATGGAAGATAAAAATACATAGTCAACGAGCTAATTTATAATTACATCCTTATCATGCATATTGTAAAGCAAAGTCCTCCGGCTCGTCTGTATATCTATTCGCATTATAAACGAATATAATCGTAGGCTATATTTATAGATAAAGTGATTTCTCAGGATAGTTTATGTAAATAATTAATCAAGCTTTTGTGTTGATTAGTTGAAATCTAACGAAAATTGTTTGAAGTGTCGGGCAAAACAAGTCCGGAGTTTTCATTAAAAACGCAGCCCATTCCTTTAGAGATATAACAAAACAATGATTGTTGAAATATGTATCACCTTTTGATTTACAAAAAAGTATTTAATAGTATATATCTATTTGTTAAGAACAGCTCACTACATTCATTTTGTATATAATATTGAGAGTACAACTTTGCTTTCGCCGTATTATTTTTATAAACTTGAAGCAACTTAATGGAATAAATGGAGGGTGCTATTTATTCAAAATACTGTCCATTGTTAGCCACTACTTTTGCTCATCATTTGATTGATGGAAAAAGTGGTAGTCGAATGGAACAGAGAATACATACAGCGGGTAGAGTAAAATATCCTATTTCAGTGTTTCCCATTCTTTTTTGCAAATTCGGCAACGTGGCGTTGAGCATTGTCATAATGGAGAACTGCTTTGTCGTGTTTATCTTTGTATTGTGGCAGTTTTACCCTTTAATTCTCGCCTCCAAGTCATCAATTACGTCCGATATGGTTCCTCTGTGTTGATTGCACTTGACTTCAGTAATATTTAACATATTTTACCGAGCTGGTCCCATCAAATGCAGAGCATTACTTTGACGCCGTAGATGTTCCATTTGACCGTTGAGATAGAGACATAAAAATCCGAGAACTCTAAATCGACTGGATTGATTTGGCTAATTTTGGTTTTGAATTATTTGTGGAAAGTGTATAAGGTGAGTAAATGTGAAAAAAAATGCTTGAAATGTAGTAAAAACAACAATTTCGCTTTCCCTTAAAAGCTAATCCTACCTGTCAAGCGTTTGACATTCGTTCCGTCGTTTAGAAATCAAATTAAATTTAAAAGAATACTTTTGTTTTGACATTTGACATTGACAGCCAACAATTTCAGATCGCTATGAATCTGGGCGTAAAGTTCTCTCTTTTTTTAATAAAGTTGAAAGATTCTGCAATTGTTACAGCTGTTTATTTATTGTGGTACGAAGTTTGCCGTGTCAGTAAGTTATAAAAGAATGGCACATATAAGCGTTAAATAACTTTTTTGCACCTCGTGTTATTCCTTTATAAGAATCACCTGATATATACGTAGCGAGTACAAAAAAACTGTACAAGAATTTAATGTAGATTATTTTTAAATTATGCATATATTTAAATAGGTATTCAGCCATATACGAGTTATCGTGGAAATATTCGGGCCACTGGAGCGGAAACCTAGTAATACATTTATGGATGAGGTGGAATCCACTAGGTTTTAGAGGGTATTCTTGATTCCAGCGATTCCTGCAGTCCCGGTGGGTGAAATTTCATTAGGGTGCGTAAAAAGAAAGTTAATCGGGTGAATAGTTTTAAAAATGTCACAATGAATCCGTGTTTGGTCCTATTCCTCTATTGTATATACATATCGAATGATTTGTAATAATGAAGACCAATTGTTTTGTCCTTACCTTATATTATTACTAGCAGACCCGACAGACTTCGTTCTGTCAAAAAGTTTTGGGATGTGTCAGCTTTCAGTTTTACAAATACTAAACAGAACACAATCGATTAAATGACACACAGAATCTTTTTTGTTTTGAAACAAAAGATAAATAAATGACATCTTTACATAACCTATGAAAGATGAATAATTTTAAAAAAAGATAGTAGCATAAATGAATGCCATATTTACATAACCTAGAAATGAATTAACATAACCGTTGCTATAGACAACGGTCTAATAATTCATGTCACAACTTTGTGGATGCGTGGGTGTGCGTGTGTGCATGCGTGGGACTGCGTGGGTGGATGTGTGGGTGGGTGCGAGGGTGGATGTGTGGGAGTGCGCAGGTGGATGTGTGGGAGTGCGTGGGACGGTGTGTGGAAACGCGTTTATAAGCATAGAAGTGACGTTAGACATTTAGCCGGTCTTTGTGCGCTCGAGTTTTCGTACCAGAAACAAATGACTGTCCACATAAATTTAAAAAAAAATGGTAAAGAGTTGATGGAATTCAAAAAATGAATAGCTTAAAACCTTCTACAATTAATTCCGCATCGAATGGTCATGGTCTCATGACGATTGGTCCAGTAATTTTCAAGTTTATCGATAACAAAGAAAAAAATGAGTTGCTTTTATATATATATATTTACATTGTGATTAACGTAATAACTTTTATTACGCATTTCGTCAGAATAGTCAGGAAGGGTGCTGAAATATTTGATGTCTTGAGAAGATATTTATCATTTAAAAAGTATTTTATAGGTATTGAGATGGTCTTTATTAAAATCATTTAATAGGATAAGGATTAATACATACATAGCATCACGCCTCATTCCCATAGGGGTAGGCAGAGACAACATCCTTCCACTTGCCACGATCCTTGCATATCTCCTTCGCTTCTTTCATTCTCATTAAACCTTTCATACAAGTTCGTCGGTTTAGAGTACTCTTGACCTGGCCGTTATTTAAAATGTCCTGGATTTGGTCCAGGAACGTTCGCCTTGGTCTTCCCCTTCCAACTTTCGCATTCACTCTTGACTCATAAATCCTTTTTGTCAGTCTCCTTTCATTCATTCTCTCTACATGCCCAAACCATCTAAGCATACCTTTCTCAATTTTAGTCACTACGTCTTCTTTTATACCACAACGTTCTCTTATCACACTATTTCTCACTCTGTCACTCAGTTTTAATCCACTCATGCTTCTCAACGCTCTCATCTCTACCGCATTTATTTTACTTTTGTGATTCTTCTGCCATACCCAACTTTCACTACCATACATAAGTGTTGGCACCAACACTCCAGCATGCACTGCCAGTCTAGCCCTTTGAGACACCATCTGGCTATTCATAAAAGCATGCAGAGCACCATTTACCATATTCCCTGCATTCACTCTCCTTTCGATATCACTTTCACATGTTCCATCTTTTGTAAATTTAGATCCCAAGTATACAAATTCTTTCACCTCTTCCACTTGTTCCCCATCTATCAAAATATTGCCATTCATCATAGATTCATCTCGTTCAAAAAGCATAACTTTCGTTTTGTTTACATTCACTTTCATTCCTTTCCCTTTCAAAGCTTCATTCATAATATTTAGCATCTCCTGTAGCTCATGAGCGGATGACGCAAGCATTACTTGATCATCAGCGTAGAGTAAACATTTTTTATTATATAAACATTAATACGGAGGTATGAATAACACGGTTTTAATATTGTCGGCACTTTAATAAAGTTTTAAAATGTGAAAAAGTAGTTATAGTGACATAACTACGGTAGTTGGACATTTGGTATCGTGGACTCTTTTGTAGATATTAATACCTTCTATAGTATTGTAGAACCTTTTTTTGTTCTATCATCAATAGTTAAGTTTAGTTAATAGCCCAGCGCAGGCGATAACAGATCTTATGTGACGAATTTTATCACACTTTGGGTAACATTAATGCATTTTTTTAGGGATCCCTATTTTTATTTTTGAGAAAATACTATAGTCTTTGTCGCTTAGTGAAAATGTAGTTTTCTAAGTCTGAAAAATCTTTTGAAATCGGTCCAGTAGTTTTGATGTGAAAACGTTACAAACATTAAAAAAAAACACAAATGTTTCTTTTTTATATTATTAGTTTAGATGTTAGTACGTAGTATACTGTGTATTCTCAAAGGATTTAAACAATTCAACGAGCCTTTACAAGGCATTTGGCATATACTTGCTCGGGAATTTTCAAAAAGCTCCATATTACTCACACTTCAAAATTTATTCATTGCCCAAAGGACGAAAGCTGCATGATTTGTTATTTCTACATAAAGTTATAAATGGTGTGGTTAGATGCGAATTAATTCCGAATGACGTTAACATAAACGTGCTTATGATACCCTGCAGTTATGTTCGGAGTTTCTCTACGCGATCAAATCAGAAATGAGGAGATCCGTAGCAGAACCAAAGTCACCGACATAGTCCTACGAATCGCGAACCTGAAGTGGTAATGGGCGGGGCACATAGTCCGACGAACCGATGAACGTTGGGGCCGGAAGGTGCTGGAATGGCGACCCCGCACCGAACGACGCAGTGTAGGAAGACCCCCCACAAGGTGGACCGACGATATAAGGAGGGTCGCCGGTAGCCGCTGGAGCCAGGCGGCGCTAGATCGGGCCTTGTGGGCATCATTTCGTGAGACCTATGTCCAGCAGTGGACGTCCATCGGTTGAAGCGACGACGACGATGACGACGACGACGACGATACCCTCCAGAAAACCAAATTTTAAAATCCTTCATATTCCGCTTTCTCGTACAAATATCACAATAAAAAATTCCCAAAAAATAGACTGTTTGTAACATTGATAATAACATTGACAATCTTCTGTCCTTCAAATCAAAAATTTGTAAAATATTGCCAACAATTTGAGCATGCTTTGTAGTTACGTAAGTGTAGTGTAGTTGCATGCATTTAGTTTACCTTTCGCTTATTTTAATTATCATTATTCATAATATATAATATAACATTATTTAATTTTTTATATCCACTTTTTTAATTGTTCTAACAAACACTTTTATTAACCGTCTTCAAAAAAGGAGGAGGTTATCAATTCGTCTGTATTTTTTATAATGTTGTTTTTTTGTAATAAAAGAAGACGTAGTTACTAAAATCGAGAAAGGTATGCTTAGATGGCTTGGGCATGTAGAGAGAATGAGTGAAAGGAGACTGACTAAAAGGATTTATGAGTTAATAGTGAATGCGAAAGTTGGAAGGGGAAGACCAAGGCGAACGTTACTGGACCAAATTCAGGACATTTTAAATAAGGGCCAGGTCAAGAGTATTCTAAACCGACGAACTTCTATGAAAGGTTTAATGAGAATGAAAGAAGCGAAGGAGATATGCTAGGATCGTGGCAAGTGGAAGGACGTGGTCTCTCCCTACCCCTATGGGAACGAGGCGTGATGCTATTGTATGTATGTATGTTTGTTACCTCATATCTCCCGACTGGGTGGATCGATCTTGGTGATTTTTTTTAATGAAAGGTGGTGCTCGTCATAGGGCTCCATTTTTTTAAAACCAATTCTGATGATGGCATCCATGACAAAACCGGATAAGTCTTAAATTTGCGTAAGCATGTGCGCGACAAATGGATGAATAACTCAAGATCACACCAACCGATTTCGATGATTCTTTTTTTATTAGAAAGGATATACTTCAAGTGTTGTTTTGTGATATTTTGGTAAGGTTCTGATGATGGAATCCATGACAAAGTGACAAAACTCTTCAATTCTTATTAGCAAATCAACGATACTCTGCAGAATCTTCTATAAGCTATCCAGATATTTGAGTTGCCTACCGTAACTTTGATATGGTCAAGTGCTAGTGCTAGTCGTAGTTAAATATGAAGATCAATGGAACTCCTCAACGGCTTACAGTAAGAGTGTTATTTTTGTCAAAATCTATAACTGTCTGTAATCAAATGCCAATGACCTTACGTTTGTTGCTGCATTGCAATATTTGAAAGGTGAATTATATGTGAAGCGTAAGGAGTGGCGATATTAATGTAAATTTAACTTTGTAAAGTTGTTTCATTTAAACGGTGTTATCTCATATGAGAAACGTGTTTTAGGTGTACATATATTGAGACAAATTTGTTATTTTACTTCAGATTCACTAAAAATCAAAAAATAAATATAAATTTTAACAAAAAAAGAACCGCCTTCAAAACAAACTTATAAATATATTAATATGCTCTAAAAAGTAAGAAATAATTGCGTATTATTTTTTAGTGTTCTTCGTATTGTTATATTCGGAGTCGGTGTCAGCCGAGGTATCTACATATATAGCTGCAGGTGGGAGAGATGCGGCAGCTGCCAAGTGGACACGCGGGAAACACCTACCTTGGCTGACACCGACTCCGAATATAACAATACGAAGAACACTATAAAAGAATACGAAATTATTTCTTACTTTTTAGAGCATATTAATGTATTTGTAAGTTTGTTTTGAAGGCGGTTCTTTTTTTGTTAAAATTTATATTTATTTTGAAAGCTGTGTACGCCTATAATTGGTTTATAAGTCAGAATATACCATTATTACTCAGTTTTCAAGTGTTTAATGTATGTTTTGTTGGTGTTCCCAAATAAATTCTAGTCTTTCTTTGGCGTAATTTCGTTAACAGAAGTTCTGGATTCGATTCTTTGTCTTTGGACTGGTAGGATTACAATATTTGCTATAGATTCTACATCTGTAACATCTATTATATTAGATGTTCCCCGTGGTGCCACGCGTAGTTCCCAATCTCGTAGAAATATGGAAAAACGAATCAAACCAAATGTATAACATAAAAATTGTTTCAATACAAGGCTGTGTAGAAACTAATAGAACTAGATTATCTCTTACGTTTCCATCTTAGAATGTATTACTACTTACCATCAGATAAGATCACAGTCAAGCGCTTATTGAGAGTAATAAAAAGACTTTATTTTACTTGTTTTTTCATAGGGAGTTTATTTTTAATTTGTAGATGTTTATGTATATTATGTAGATGTTTATGTATATAAGTAAATATTGCTAAACATATTTATATCTATTTCTTCATAATAAAAATAATTGTAATGTAATAAAACACTGCTAAAACAGTGTTATTTTTTTATATTTACCGGTGTTTTCTAGAATCATTTCGATAACAAAAAGGTGCTTACCCTTTCTATATAAATAAAATCGTCCTTTGCATTAACAAATAACGTCTGGATATCACCAAGCACTGATATTAAATTTGCAGTCGATAATAGGGTATAAATGAAACGATAAAATGGAAATACACGATAAGGTAGACGAGCACGCTTTGCGAGCATGCACGCAATACTGATTTCGATAAAACAAGTTGCAGGAGCAATTAAACTGGATTTTGGCGAACGTAACTGTGTTTTTTTATAACATCAGGCGATTTACTGTTTAGAAACGTGGGTTGTTGCTGAGAGAGTTACGAAATTGAACCCTGGATAGTTAGGTTTTGAATTACAACTTCTTTACGCACGCTGGTCTTGGTGAGTAAGCTGGTGAATGCTCAACGCGACAATTACGAAAATCGTGATCGGGCGAGGCGAAAGCAAGTTGAAGGCTGCAGATCCAGCAAAAAGAGCCTACTTATGATAGTAGGAGCTCCAAAGTACGTCAGGAACGAGGTAATTCAAGGCGATTCCAGCTGGCGAAGAGGATGTGAAATTACGTTTAACCGACAACTCCTTGCACACTGACCTCCACGAAATTGCCAGCTACCACCATAGAGTGGCAAACACTGGGCGTCCCTGTTATCACCACCATCCGATGTAGACGTCGCTATGCCAGTGCCAACATTTACTGGACGGCAACATATACTGGATTGGACCTGGATGGGCCTGCTGTCGTAAACGCGGATTGACGCTCAAGGCTTAGCCCATGTAATGGGGCGAAATCTTCAACTAGAGTTGAAACGAACCCGAGAGTGAGAGCGACCCCAAGTTGAGAGGGAGATAGAAGTAAATAGTGATAGAAAGTTTCATATATTACTGTAGGGGCAAGAGAGCACATATTTTCTTTCACTTATCTCTGTTGGCAGCATTTGGAGAGCCACCTGAGTCGAACTTCTGCCCCCCCCCACTCATTAGATGTTGAGCGCTCCGCTGTGTTTTAGCGGGTATTTTGATTGTCCAGCGAGCCGAGTCTTCTGCCGACTGGATTTTTACTTCACTGCGTAAATACATTTACTATCGCTCTCTTACAGATTGGTACAGGGGTTTACTAATCATGGTTGCTATACCAAACGGTTGGCTATGAGCCATTGGCCAGCTGGCACGAGTGCACTGCCACCTTAGACATAGCTCGTCACATGGTGGCAGAATGTCCCGCCTGGGGACATCTCATTGGCGAGTATTATAGATGTAATGCTTATCAGGCTTGCAGAGCGGTTGCCTCCTTCAAGAAAGTCATCTCGCTCTCTCTTTAACACTCCAGCCCCGACGACGGGAAGTGGAAAACAGGAGGCGGAGGTTCATATAACTCCTCCCATGTAGAGAATCTGTGAGCCGGCTGCAACCGGGGGGCCAGAGAGGAATGACTCAACGAACTCCGGTTTTAGCGGATATTGTGAGCTCTTCCCGCTCACGGAGTCCCACACACCCGACCCCACAGTCGGGTGCGTAAATGCATTTCCCAGCTACAAAAAAGTCTATATCTTTGTCACACTGTAATAGATTTTTAATGTACACGTTATCATCATTTTATACATTACCTCATATAATGCCTGGACATGTGTTGCAATGCCGGAATTGACGCAATGTTTTTGAAATAAAACTTCTTTGCGCACTCGAGGCTTGGGGTGACCGGGCAAGGTTATAGGATGGTGAACACAATCAATTTTAATATTTGTAGAAAATTAATACATGCATATATTAATTTATTTGTAAGTTTTACTTCAGTCGTTTGGTCTAAAGCACACTCGGGAGTATTTTTTTTATTGCTGACAGGTTAGCGCTTGATTGAGATAACACTTCATGGTAAATGATGATATAGCCCATGAAAGATGATACAGTCTAATCTGGTAAGATGCACTTCTTATGGTTTCTACACAGCAACGTACCGGAAATCGTATACAAATCTCTTTGTTTGGTACGTCTTTGCTTGCAGGTAACAAGACTGGAAGGACTTCTGCGAGGCCGTCAATATCGTATTCATAACAAAACCTGCTGAGTAACCATGATTATATATGTCTAGACTTCGCCTTGATCTATTTTTGTTACTAATTGTATTCGTTGTACCCTTTTTGGCATACAATTAAAGTCATTTTTTGGACTTAGGCCAATGTAAGTCCATTGTTACGGTTGGTATTATATTCGCGGGTTCTTTTGTTTCAATTACTATTTTACATTTTTCAGTATGTTTATTTATTACTAGCTGACCCGGCAAACTTTATACTACCTCAGAATCATTTAATAAAAGAGCTGAATGATAATTACAGACTTTTTCAACTTTAGTAAGAAATGTGGTCAAAACAAAAAGAATTCGTAATCTAAAAACGCGGCAATTTCCAAATTCCCGCCAAAGTTTGAAAAATTTGATTGTTGCAATTAGAAATTGTTGGTTGTCAATGTCAAAACAAAAGTATTTTCTAAATATAAATAAATTATTGAACGACAGGACGAACATAAAACGTTTAGCATCTTAGAATAGGTACTAAGGAAAAGCGAAATTCTTGTTTTAACAGTTTTTCAAGACTTTTTTCATTGTTACTCATCTTTTAAATCATCCCTGGATTTCAAGAAAAAATGAGAACAAAATTACTCTCTAATATTTCTCCATTTTTCGAGAAAATAATGAACGGCAATAAATTTTTATGTATAAAATATTTACGAGTATATTAAAAGTGTATTTAACGCTTCAAAGGAGTAATGAACTACTTAAAATCTGTATATACTAGATCACTCTCGTATTTTTTATTGTAATGTTGTAATCTTTGAATTTAAAAAAAAATCAGATAAAGTAAAAAGTAAATAGCAGTCCATTAACGTCCCACTGCTGGGGACAGGCCTCCTCACTCCGAGGGACGAGGGTTTTTAGAGCATAGAACCACCGCACTGCTCCACTGCGGATTGGCAGGCATAGTACACAAGTGCACTCTCTATAAGAGTCCGATGTGAC
Organism: Elymnias hypermnestra; assembly: GCA_015832385.1. Classification (NCBI taxonomy): domain Eukaryota; kingdom Metazoa; phylum Arthropoda; class Insecta; order Lepidoptera; family Nymphalidae; genus Elymnias; species Elymnias hypermnestra. The sequence continues at coordinate 40,089 of JACTOM010000217.1, forward strand.
AGAAAACCGAAACAATCGGAGAGAGATCAGGCGCAGGACCGACGGCTTAACGTGCTCTCCGAGGCACGGGTGTGGATCACACCGCCAACTTCCCAATTTCGGCCAAATATTGAGAAAATCTTAATAGAAAACTCAATATCGATATCGAATTGGCCCGACCCGGGACTCGAACCCAGGGCCTCATGTCTGTAGTCGAACATGCTAACCACTAGACCAATGAGGCAGTTAGAATTTAATATAAAGATATTTTACTTCCTCCACACTGATAAACGCACATTTTTTGTTTTAGTTTTTTTTTCACTTTTTATTAAACTTCTCTGAGTTGAACTTCCCTGAGTTAAACTTCCCTGAAGAAACTGATCCCTATGTTAAGGGTTTACTTTGTTTACGAGTCCAGGCTATTTTGTTGATTTGTGTAAAGTTTAAGTGTACCAAAGTACCTCATTAAATACTAACTAGTAGGACACTTTGAGCCCAAAATACCATCTCTACTAAATCTGCCGTTGATTACTAATGTATTCAGTTTCATGAACTACTCTAAAAGTTAATTGTAGCAATTATGCATGTATATCGGTCGAGTGGCAACAGTGACCTTCAAAGTACAATAGATTAACTACTTTGTGTTTAACACATATTTTTTTATAATTTCGCTATGTACATTACAACCTAAATACAAATAGACGTGCCCTACTTATAGAACAACAGCCCGTGAACCCCAGTCCTACGTTATTTTATAAAAGCTGAAAGTTTGTTAGCACCCAACACATGTAATAACGATGGAACATTATGAAGTTTGGGTTGCAGTGGCTTTGGCAGGTAAACCTCACTAAATGTGTGTGGAATACCGATCTTAATACATCAGATAATAAAGCGTGGTTTTTCGGTATTACCTTTAGAGTATTATTAAAAATCCTTGTCAGACACTTAACATCGTGGCAACCCCTTGCCAGACACCATTAATATACGTCGTCGTATCGCTTCAACCGATGGACATCCACTGCTGGACATAGGTCTCACGTAATTATGTCCACAAGGCCCGATTTTGCGCCGCCTGGCTCCAGCGGCTACCGGCGACCCTCTTCATATCATCGGTTCACCTTGTGGGGGGTCTGCCTACACTGCGCCGTCGGGTACGGGGTCGCCACTCCAGCACCTTCGGCCGCCAACGTCCATCGGCCTTCGGACTATGTGCCCCGCCCATTGCCACTTCAGGTTCGCGATTCGTAGGACTATGTCGGTGACTTTGGTTCTACTACAAATCTCTTCATTCCTAATTCAATCACGTAGAGAAACTCCGAGCATATCCCTCTCCATCGCATGCCGAGTAACTCTGAGCTTCCACATGTGGCCCATAGTCAGCGACCACGTCTCAGAACCGTAGGTCATCACTGGCAACACGCACTGTTCGAAGACTTTGGTCTTCAGGCACTGAGGGATATCGGACGAAAATATCTGGCGTAGTTGGATTCGGACATAATATCTGATCCTTAATGTTAATGACATTATAATTTTACTTATGTTATCCGATGGCATCGGACTTAATAGCTAACATATGTTTGCTTATTTCATCTGAAATAATATAACTAAATTGAAAGGTCTGGTAATTCAGAGTCGGTAGCGATCTCAAGTGATTTAACGTTTTCAGTTTAACTTGACTATTTAAAGTACCTGTGGTAACGAAGTACTTGTTAAGGATATCCAAATCAATGTCTTGTGGAATATTAGCCCTTTGTACATGACCGATTCCAAATGAGGTCAATTATCCCCAAGTCTGATGAATTACTATGGCTTACAGATGCCTGAATATAAGCGCATTCTTACTTTACGTACTTCTTCAGGTTCGCATCGGAGGAATTCATCCTATACTTACTCTTAGCTGCGTTGCACTTTGCAATAAGCTTTTTAATATTATCAGTAACTTATGGTACCGGGAGATGTTTGATTTTCAAGGGTCTCAAAGGTGCATAAATATAAAGCAGTTCATCTATTTTCTTATCAATAGTCGGAGCTTCAGATATTAGGTCCCAATCTATATTATTAAGGTCCACCATAAAATTATTATATTTACAAGTTTCGAAAAGTACGTCGCATAACTATGGTTGGTTTGACTTTTGGAGGTCGAAGTTTGAACGATAAATATGTTAAGAAAAAAAGAAAATGCTTCTCCGGAGAACGATCCAAATGCATCAACATGATTAGAGGTGGAAACAAACATTAAGTCTAAAAGTGATGGTGTACAGTTGGGAAAGAAGTGTGTGAACAATATCTTTAAGACATTTAGAGTGATGATCATTTCTAAGTAAAAAAGTGTTGAAATACTGCTGTGATCAACTGTGGTGACGTATTCAGTACGATCCAGTAGATTTTCAAGCGTACCAAAGTAATTTACAAGGAGAGACGGGCTGTAAAACACCAAATAATAATTTAATATGGCCAAAAAGTACCTCAATAATGTTCTGAAGAACCCGGAGTATTGAGGAGATTTATCTGCAATATTAAAAGGTTTGTTGCCTTTGCTGACTCGGTCATTCCGCATGAGTTGGAACTCCAGCAACGAGTAAGATGTTGACGGAAGGCAAGGCTTAAGGAAAGTCTCAGACACCAACACAGCATATATATTTTTAACGTAAAAGTATCTAAGACATCTGTAAAATGAAAGGGAATGCTCTGTGCATTAATGTGAACTATATCAAGGTTTTTGGTCAAGCTAATGCATGTATTGTCTAGGAGTGAATTGTAATGGCTATATGATTAAGTCTTGTTTATACTTAAGATTTCCGTTACTTAGAGGGAGGAGGAAAGAAAGACATGTTAGGAATAATTGTCATTAAAATATAAAGTGTCGAAAATTAATACAAATGATTCATTGAAATCTCAAATGACGAATCTTATAATATAAAAATAAATCGCAAATTGTGTTGGTAAGCGCATAATTCAACAAAGTCCAAGGATGGTTTTTACTGCGAGAAAAGTTCGAATAATTGCAGGGGAAACAGCCTTTTTCCGTTTCCATACAAACATTTTCTACGTTAGACGTAGAGTCAATTTCACCTTTATTGCTATGGAATAAAGTTCATAATAAATTACAAGTACTCACTATCGTCTGAGCAATGTAGGTGTTTTCCGAGCTTCAGAGTCAATTTGCACTTTATTGCCGCTGCACAAAGTTCAAAATCAATTGAATAGTCACAGAAATGTAAGAGCTATAGATATTTAGTACTGCTGTAATTTCATTACGAAAATCATTCGTAAAACTGAAATCTGCCACATTTCAAATCTGACAGAACGAAGTCTGTCGGGTCTGCTATTTGTAAATAAAAATGCCACGTGTTTTTTTGTTAATATTAGAAATTATTAATTTTTTTTTTTTTTTAATTTTAAAATTTAGAAAAGGGAATTTATGAAATATTTTATATTTTATGTAAAATAGTATACTAAATTATTAAACGACGAGTCGCAAATTAAAATGCCACATGTTATATGCAAATATTTTAACTACCTAACTTTCAAACGAATTAGCATAAAAAACGCTGCAGATCTTCGTGACAGTAATCACGCAATTCATCCGAAAAAACTTTACCCTTATGCACCTAAGGAAGTTTCACTTCAAAAATCGATAACCTAATTTTTTAAATTGGGTGATATGACCGTCAACATGACAAAAACGTCAAAATGGAAATGTTTACCTGTTTTTACCTTACTATTTTTACAGATTTTCATGTTATCACCAAAATTTGGTTTAAATATATAACTCGTCCACGTCTTGTTTGAAATATACCGATATTTATTAAACGTAAAAATCAAGCCACCTGGTTGTGTTCAGGATCGCTTTTAGATAAGAAAATAATGGTGGGACATTTCTTTTTTATAGATTTATAAAAAAAGTCTGCGACAATAACTTCAACTTATCAAATTGCAAGACCTGCCCGAGTAGGAAGTACAATAAAAAAGGGTATTTATATAACTTTTATTTTATAAAAACACTTTGACAGCTACATACTTACACTAATAACTCAGTCCATGCTTCGAAGTGCATAAAAGCCTATTTTATCTATATTACAGATACAAAAACTTTCTAAAGTATATAACTAAGTTGTCGAGACTGTTTATTGTAACGTTTTTAGTATAGTTATTGAAAGAAAGCGTCATTGAATACCAGTTATTTTTTACGAAAGGTTACTATTTCAAAATGCCATTAAACGAAGGTGACTCAAATCAACAATCTCAATAAAAGTGTAATTACTGGGATGTTTCCCGCGTAGTTCCTAAAACCTGTGGAAGCATGGTTGAAATACAATCACAATGACAGTCTATGTTGCAAAAGGAATCATTTTGGGAATGAGTGAGTTTAATATGGGTTATATTTTCTTAATGTACCATATGGGTTGGATGGTTTCAAATGAATGAAATTTAGGGTTTTATATTCCATTCGATTGCTTTTTCTCATATTTTCACACGATCGTGAACTATCCACGTGACACAGCTGAGAACAGCTAGTATAATATTAATAGCATACATAGAAAACATAACCTATAGAAAATGTACTAATCGATACTATGTGTCAATTACGTGTACTCAGGTAGGTGCTGAATTATACTTTATATGTAAATTAGGATATATCTTGAGGTTTAAACGACAGTAAGATAAATAAAAGTAAAGCTTCCAAATAATAAAAAAAACGTTTTTTTCGCTATTTGTGATGAAACTTATTGTGACATGTATTGAACAAGAAACTGCTATAAAGTAGCATGTTGGTGTTATGTTTTATATAAAAATAGCTTAACATTGGTGTAGTTTTTTTATGTAACAAGTAACTTGTTAGTGCTGTATGTTTGATGTAAAAATCTACCTTTTTAATGATGTAATGCTTTATGTAATAAGTAGCTTATTAGTGCTGTAGTGTCTTATATAACAAGTAGGTAGAAGTAGCAGTAGAAACGAATATGTTTTTATTTATGTAAAATTTAGCATATTATATTGTCATTTGTAAATGTTATGTTTATTGTAAAAGTATCTTTATAGTGTTATAGGGCATTATATAAACGTAGCATTTTGGTAACGTCGTTTTTTATTTAAAAAGTACATTATTATAGATGTAGTTTTATTTATAAAATAGGTTGTTAGTGTTGCCGTATTTTATGAGAAAAAAATGTTTTTACTGATTCATGTTAACGTGACTTCATATGTTACATAGATATACGCGAGTGTGTGTGTATGTACGTTTTCTCTACTTGTCTTAGCTGCGAAAAATTAACTATTATATTATAAAACTCATCTATAAATAAGTTATTTAGATATCATCGAAACAGAGATAGATCAAATTAATGTAGTACGGAATTGTATATCTTAAAAAAAATAGATAAAACACAGCGATGTTATATATTTATCTCTTTTATAAGTAACAAAAAAATATATGTTTTTTAACAAGCTAATTTATATAATACAGTATTATAAATTATCCAATTGAATACATTACATAAATTGTATGTTTCATAGAGATTAAAAGTCCTCTTAATAGATTTTTATTGAAATGAACATATTGGGAGATATCAGAGATTTAAAAAGCGCAGCGGTCGGTTTGTGGCAAAGTTACATAAACATCAAATAGATGTCGAACTGTAACACCCATATTTAAGTGTATAGAGTAAATACATGAATACTATATTTCGATGATATCTAAATGTATGAGAACGTAATTCTCCCTTTTCAATTATAGACTAAACATACTTATTTCGATGTAGAGGCAAACATATAAAAATCTACCTATTTTTCTAAAGATATATAACGTAAAAATACAATAAATTCTTTATTACAACACCCTGTATCGAAAAGGTCGAATAGGTGGATGTTACAATGCGTTCAAGCTAAGAATAAGTCTATCCGCCATCTTGTGACGTCATACGCTTCAATTAGGTACTGTCAGCAAAAAATTTTTTAGTTTTCATTGCTCCTCTAAGTCAAGTTCTAACAAAAAAGGTGCGTATTTTCTAAAACAATAATGAAAGATATTTTTCATAAACGACCAAGAGCCTTTTAAACTGCAAACCAGTTTAAAAAGTAGACATCTTTGTTTAAATTTCATATACATTAAATTAGATTCCTTTAAACATGAAGTCACGAAATATTTCCTGGTCAAGTCGTATAAATAGATGATATCATTACAAATTTTATTCTTATTATTGTATTACTATGTATATGTAAGTTTATATTATTTCAATATTCTACATATGCACTTCACACGTACTTTAGCACAATTTCCTTCTCTTTAAGATTGTCTGGAAGAAATTTTATTAGCGATAAGACCGCCTCTTTGTATATTTGTTTTGTAATAGTATATAAATAAATACAGATATGTCTTGTTTAATATGTAAAAAAAAATATTGTATACTGTTTTTACTAACTTTACCTGTAAAATGGAGAAGGGTCAAAGACTTTTCCTATTCTTAGTTGAGACGCATTATACGGTAATAGGGTTAAATATTTTATTTATTATCTTTATATTAGGCATGCGCACGTGACTTCTCCTTTTGAGTAAGGGCCACGTTCTCCCTCAGATGAGCACGGACAAGTGCCACGTACTCGTCGCGGTGTTTCGTGAAGTGCTGTACATGAGGTGACTTGTCCCAGCATTGCCAAGAACACTGTGAAAGGAAAATAAATATTTATAATTCATACGTTCAGAAAACAAATCGTAATAAGATGGGCCAAGGCAGTCTTGACACTTAAAGCGATGTTTTCCAGGCAACCTATGGAAAGAAGCACTGTTGACAGGTGGAAATAACTATAAAAAATATTGTGCTTTAGACCACACGGCTGAAGTAAAACTAAACTTTGGTTTTGTCGTATCTTAGACATAGGAGACCGTACTAACTTTGAGAGAAAGAGAAAAAGTAAATGTATGCTCGCACCTCTCTCTTGCCCTTACGGTGATATACGAAAAGCAAGACAGAAAATTTTGATCCTACCTCATCATTTTCTTGCCCTTATCCCACTAGGTGAGGTCGGCACAGCATGTTTCCTTTCGCCACTTCACTCTATCTGTCGTTTCTACATTCACACCCCTTACACACAAATCCGCTTTTAAACAGTTCATCCACACTTTTTTTGGTCGCCCTCCCCCGACCTTTCCGCTTACCATCATATACATAGCTATGCTCCCTTCTCATGACATGTCCATACCAGAATAGCCTTCCATTCCTTAACTTCTCGGTTACTGGTGCTACTTTTACACTTCCTCTAATATACTCATTCCAAATCTTATCTAATTTTTTTATTCCACGCATCCATCTCAACATTCGCATCTCCGCTGCATGCAATTTCATTTCATTCTCCCATTTGGTGGTCCAGCACTCTGATCCATACAGGATGACAGGTTCGTATTATAAATTTTCCCGTCTAGTACGAGCGGCATTCCTCATTCTGACCCTGCCTAGCCTATATATTTTTGAAATTACAAAATTTGTCAAGTTAAATTTAAACTTGTTTAACAATGCAGAAGATGACTGGGGCAACAGCACGGAAAGATCTTAGTTAATTACAATTTATAAAATCATGCACTAAACTTTTTGATAAAACTGTTATGGAATGACGATAAAAACTTATAATATCCTGGCAGAAAACATTAAAACGTTGCCTGCTAAAAATACATCATAGAATTTTAAAAAAATCAATTAAAGATTCCTAAGAGCAGAGACGACATTAATGACATTTATTATAAAAACATATATTATAAACATAGAATTGTATATATGATATTGTGCAGAAATTGACTAACTAGAAAATATAATTTATTAAATACTTATAATTATTTTTAAAACATTATGTTTGCGATGACGTGACGGGGCTTCAATTGTAATTGTAGATGTTGAATGCAATAAATATAAATAGTGCTGTTTCACTCGCTCACTAGTATCTATCAGTATGCGATTGATGATCGTGCTATCACGCTCGCACACTGGTAGCTTCTGATTGGACGAAATAATCAGCGCTTTAGCAATAACTGATGTTCGGCCGGAGAAATATGACCAGGATTTTCTTATATAAATATTCGTAGATTATTTTATTACGAGTACTTCTTTTTACTGCGTCATTGGTCTAGTGGTTAGCATGTTCGACTACAGATATGAGGTCCCGGGTTCGAGTTCCGGGTCGGGCCAATTCAAAAATCGATATTGAGATTTCTTTTAAGATTTTCTCAATATTTGTCCGAAGTTGGGAAGTTGGCGGTGTGATCCACCCCTGTGCCTAGGAGAGCACGTTAGGTCGTCGGTCCTGCGCCTGATCGTTCTCCAATCGTGTCGGATTACCCTCACATTGGACTATGAAAGTGAATTAATAGAGAGTGCACTTATGTACTATGCCTGCCAATCCGCAGCGTGATGGGTCTATGCTTTAATAACCCTCTCTCATATGAGTGAGATATTTCTACATTTAAATCTAAAGGGTGGGAAAAGGGTATTTCCCATCCTGCTGTTTGTATGACCTTACCTTCATTCCCATTTTGACCCAGGAGTCGTAAACGTTGCGGTTGCTGCTCTCAGCCCCGACGGGGTCGCTACGGGACAGTAGGAACAGAGCGGGCGCGTGACATAGGTTGGTGTGGAATAGCTGAGATGACCTGATGTAGTGCACTGTGGCCGCATCGTGAAACGTCTTCAAGTGGTACCTGGTAGATTAAAAAAAAACACTATATTAATGTTAAGCGAAGATATTTATGGGTGCTAACTATGAACCTGGAGTTTCTCTAAGTATGGGAAGGAAGAGAACTAACATCACCGAATTTTTTTCTGGGAAATGCTTTTGCGCACGTCGGAATATTAACCGGGAGTGTGGGACTCGATTTACCCATCGAAATCCTCTTTATCTGTTTGCTGGGGGCCAGATTTTCGCTGACCCATTCTGGATAAATCAGACTCAAAAGTTTTAAGGAACAGGGAGCAAACGGGCAAATCTGGGCCTTCTGGCATGCTCTGTGCATGTGTGTGACGCGCTGAGTCGACAGCCGCTCAGTCGCATCAGCGACTGAGCGATTGTTAGTTGGTGGTATGCTTCATCTCCATGTCTCGGAGGGTTTGAAGCCGTCGATCCTGCGCCTGATCTTTCCACTCGTATAGAGTTGCTGTCACATGAGAGTGAAGGAATAGATTGCCCTTGTGTACCTGCTAATCCGCAGTGGAGCAGCGTGATGGGTCTATGCTCCCGAAACTTTGCCATATGAGTGAGGAGGCCTGTACCGAGCAGTGGGACGTTAATAGGCTACTACTTAGTTCGTTTTTTTGGAAAGTAAGGCTAGGTACCTTCACCAAACTGTAGCATAATGAGCCGTACACCCTGGAAAGCCAACGTTTCAAACAGGGACGGATAGCCATGAGTTGCCGCGCCCGCCTTAGGAGATGTAGCCCAACGAAATGCAAAGCTCGAGTTGCAATGGACTGATCGTATATTTTGAACAACTGTTGGACATTAGGGTGGGAAGGTTCTGCAATCACCATTTGGCAATGAAATATGCAGTGTCATTGGTTCTCCTCCTTACTAGACATCAACAGTTTGCCAAAACCCGATAGATGCAATCCCTGTAAGATCGGATGTAGAAATCATGACAGATGATGAGACATGACAACTTTGAAAAAGTAAAGATTTCGAAAAAATGCGATTCCCAGAAGGAAACCCGAAACAAAAAAATAATAGAGGCATGCTGAAATATGGGCACATACCTAGATAATTTGCATTAGTAAAAATATGTTGAAGATCTTAATCTGTAGAAGACCTGAAACGTTTTTACAGCCTCCTATGACTAAGGTCAAGAGTCAAGAGTTGGATTTCAGATTAGGAAGTTTAGGAAATTGTATTTTTAATATATATATTGTATAGTTGATAGATAAACAGCAAGTTATTAAAACACTAGACTTATCAGTATTTTGACTACATTTTATCAGTTACAGATGATTCATTGAACACTTGACAAGCACGTGTTTGATAATTAAATAAGTGATTAAAATTGATTGTTAAGTAACTAAACTTGTATGAAAATGTTACATCTCGATCGTATTTTAAGGATGTTCACTAACGAACGACAGTTTGCGGCTTCGATCTTTATTGTATCATTCTAAGTCTATAATTATTTAAAGCAAAGGTTATAGTGTTAAAGATTCATTTTATAAATCAGTGTGTTCATAGATTTCAATTTAAAGACAAAATATACACAGAAGTCTTTATAGAACACTAACAAAATACTTTCAACCAAAACGTAATATAAATTATGAAAACTAGAGGGCGTCTGATTATTCAGGTAAATTATTATTAAATATGATTAATATAGGGGGGAGGGGGAAGGGTGTTAAACCTATTTTAAAGGTAAAAAGTGCCTACTAAATGTCATTTGATGTTTTATGCTTATATTTGTATTTAAAAATAGTTCAATTTTTTTGTCCATTATTTATATTACAATTTGCGCAATTCCTCACAATCTGATTAATAAATACTTCACTAAGGGTTGTTTGTAAGATATTGCTTATAGCAATAAGGCCGTCTATGCACACTTTCGTGCTAAATGGTTAATGTGCATGATGTTATTTTTGTAAATTATATAATTAAAGAATGTGTGCAATAAAGCTAAATATCTATATAATTAAAAAATAAATATCAGTCAACAACAATATCAAATATATGAGCGCTTCTACATAATGACCCAAAAATTGTTTTCTCTACAACACGTTCAAATGTGACGGTTTCAGAAATGTTAATGTAAACAAAAAAGGATTTTAACATTACCTGTTCTGTTGAAATACTTTAGATTAGTTTTGAAAATCATTCGGATGTAACTCATGCGATTATTTTATAAACTATTCATCTCCAATGTCTTTCGTCTGTGCAAGCCCTTATACTGTCCCTATATAAAAGTAGCAAATAAATCGAGTGATCATATTATGTGTATTAAGGACGGTAATGTTTATTACCGTCCTTGACAATCAATTCGCAATCGGATAATAAAAAGATAATGTTATTAACATTAACGTCATTTGACATAATCTTTTAAAATGCAATATATTGCAATTCATGATGGTGTTGTGTTACGATAGGTCAAAATTATATAAGTAATTTATTAGCAAAAGTGTTGTATATAAATTATATGAGCACTTTTAACAATCTTTTGATACATGATAATATTGGATAAGACCGCCTCTTCTTCTGTCTTTACTACACACATTCTTAAATAATACAAGATTACAAAAAATGACATTATACAGATTAACAATTTGCGAAAGTGTGCACAGGCGGCCTTATTGCTGTAAGCAATCTCTTATAGGCAATCATTGGCGAAGGGACTTAGACTTTACTAAATAGAACGCGGGGAATTGAGCAAAATTGATATAATATAAAATTATTAGTTATGTCAATTGCACATACATAATATGTCAAATAATAATAATTACAAATTAATGCATAATATTAATAAAATATATATAAATAGTATATATACTTGACGGCGGCAACGTTTTTTAATGTTGGTAACAAGGTGCTAGCGACAAACGTCTACCAACATTCGAACTACCCCCACTCGCAGAAACTAGTATAAAAGGGCTGGCCGGCATTCTTACTCGAAGTGATCTGACGCACCCCGGCCGCGTCCACCAGTCGCGGACCCATGGGCGTCAAGATAAAGCACCTGTCCGATTGTCTATTTCAGCAGCAGCAAACGTTGCTCTAAGCCTAGGTCCGAGCCTCGCAGGAGGCGCCCTTAGAGCAACGTTTTCCCCCGACGCAGCAGGGCCCTTCTACGGGCCCACCCCTCGGCAGAGCTTCTGCGCTCGCCACCCCTCTCGGTTACGCTGTAAAAGCCAGTAGGGCTAACAGCAACTACACACTTCGAAAGAAAAAAAAATACTCGAAGTTGTGTCCGGTGCACACCTTGCACCCATAAATTATTGGTTATTGTCATGCAATTAAATCATTTACTTTAAAGTAATAAATCATCTCTGTGAAAATTGACTGTGGTTGTCTTTATTCAAACGATGGAAGACCAGAACCCGATATACTTAAACTAACATAAATGTATATATTATTCATTTAAGAAATGGTTGAAGATACGACGTTTAAAATGGAAAGTTTACTGTAAAAGAGTAAAAGTTAGAATAACAGAAAGGAATAGTAGAGCTACCATTCGTTCTCTTTCTGACACGAAGGAACGAGGGGGTCAAAGAGAATAAAGAAGTGTCAGACAGTGCAGATTCCGCCATTCCCCAATTTATTGTCTTTTCTAAAATTGAAATTGCCTCATTGATTTAGTGGTTAGCATATTCGACTACAGACATGAGGTCCTGGGTTTCAAAATCAATTCAAAATCGATATTGAGCTTTCGATTAAGATTTTCTTAATATTGCACCCCCGTGCCTCGGAGACCACGTTCCTACACCTGATCTCTCTCCAGAGTGAAGGAATAGTGGACTTGTGTACTATGCCTGCCAATCCGCAGTGGAATAAAAACCCTCTCTCATATGAGTGAGGAGGCCTGTGCCCCGCAGTGGGACGTTAACGGATCCAGTTATTCACGGGGAATTCGTATATATACAAAAATTATATATAATAACTAATTGGTGTCCACAACTTTACCTGCTTGTTACAACTATAAGTCAAACATTATATCAACAAAGCCCATTCATAAACCAAATGGTATCTGATAATACGAATTATATTATTACAGCGGTTGAGTAGGGTGTCTTCAGATTTTATGCTTTCTAAATTTTTCCCAATTTTTTTAATTCATCACAACTAAAAGAAACTTTCTCGGAGTCCAAAATTGAATATTATAGACCACAGCTTCTTAAAACTACGGTAGGCGTACCCTTAGTTTTAGCCATTCGATGGTAGCGGGTTTGAGACAATATTTACGTAATTGTTGAAGGTTGATTTTAAAATTAATTAGTTAAGGGGGATTTAATCAAAGGGGCATGCTGTCACATGTAAACTTTAACAGGGATTTGTGGAACCAAAAGTTGAATAAACCCTGTCATAAGCTAAAAAGCAATAGATAGATAGAAAACAATGTCCAAAAGGGCGGCCTTACCGCTACACAGCGATTTCTAGCAGGCAATCTTTGGGTTAGAGATACCCTTAAATGGAATGTGGTAGGTGGTGTAGGCTAAATAGAAATAAATATAATAAAGTTACTCATATATATAAATATAGAAACAGTCGCGTTCCTGGCTATTATCGGTAATGAGTTTGTGTAAATTGATATCGGGAACATTAAATGATTGAACATTTTAGTCTGTGTTGATTAATAGAGTGTTTAATTGCACCAACATTACCCACGAACGCCCACAGTATGGAATTTATGGATGCCATTAATGACTATGTCGGTGGAGAACCCCCATGCTTTATGCCCTTTCTCTTTCTCTCTTATTCTCCGACACATTAATATATATATATATATATATATAATAGAGAATAAGAGAGAACGGAGAAGCATAAAGCACAGGGGCGTAGAGTTTTCCGCCGACATCGTTATTAATTGGATCCATTATTTAATTTCTTAATCTGTGGGCGTTCGTGTGTAATGTTGGTGCAATCAAACACTTTATTAATTAATTCGAGTTATAATGTTCAATCAGTTAATGTTCCCGATATCAATTTACACAGACTTATTAAGAATAATAGACGGAACGCGACAGTTTCAATAGTCGACCACTCCGGCCGACCGCCGCTCGAGAACTGCCGAGAGACGGGCCGGACTGCCACTTATTGGCTCTGTCCACGCCAATAGATGGCGCCAGCGTTCCATAGACAACAATGTCCTTTGGCCAATCCATCATTTTGGCCCAGGGAATTTAATTATGGTACGAGCCACCTGTGATAACATAGAAGAAAGTAATTCCTTAGAAGAAATCTTGAAAAGCCTAAGTTTGGCGACATTATTTTGTATAATTCAATCATAAGTCTAACAAACATCAAAATCATCATCATTGATAGGATTCTTCAAGTTGGAGATATTGGATTTAATGATTATTTTTAGCAACATTTTTTATATTGCATAAAAAGTTTGCAAAATGTAGTTCAAATGCTGATATCTATATCTATAAATTGATTCTCCCATGCTACTCATATATAGAATTATAACTTTGTAATCATAAAAGGGACAGTCTTGACTTTTTTTCACACATGGGCAATCTAACGTCTGGTAGCAGAAACAGTATTCGTCGAAGATAATTTTCAAGGCCGCGTCTGATTCTTATCAGCGTAACGAAATGTAATTTACTGTCATTGATTATTGTTTACAAAATTATTTATTTAACAACACTTAAATGCTAATATAACATTAGTTATCACTAGGACAATTTGGCAGTATTGAACCGTTTATTTACCATTTATCAGAAGATCAAATCAAAGGTCATTCATCATTTAAAGGGTAGCTAAGTCCCTGCAATAAATCTTCATTTATCCTTTTCTTGTCTGTAGAAGTAGCATCGAAGTCTGTTTATTATGCACGATGAGTTTACGAAAATGTATCTTAATTTGAGCGGGACGAAAAGTTCGCTTTTTGGCTTCTGTATGCGGGAGAAAACTGCCTTGTTCTCCACCGTGCATACGCCTAACTCACTTTTCCTCGCGGTATTGTAGTACACACTTGTTTATTGATTTACTTTAAATACGAGACGATATAATATACATTTTTAATTATTGATGGATAGTTAACTCGAAATGGACGACCTTTTCATTTCAGTCAGTTTTAAAACGTGATTTTTAAAACTTCGCGGGTGAGGATGCCCTTCTTTTCTCCCTATATACTATTTATTAACAATAGAAAATGTGAATAAGATATGTACAATAGTTGCAATGTGAGATAACCGTGGGAAAAATGGTTACAAGATAGATCTAAGAAGGTTATAGGTTCTATTAATTTTTTTTAATGTATAATAGGCTGTTGTGGTGTTGGCCACTGTATTTATTAGAGGTATTAAACTATCATTATCTTTTACTAATAATTATAAACGATTACATAGGAGTTCTTTACTATGACTTTGAATGACCTTGATAAATGAAACTTACTCCATATAGGCCTTGAGTGTTTTCTGCATTATTTTGTTTTTGGGGAATACTGCTGCAGGTACCCCGATGGTGATCTCAGTGATATCAGCAGCAGAATCCCATATTTGAGCGGCTACACGGTCGATTACCGGTTGATATCTGAAATGCAAAAAAATATGGTGTAACTTAAACATCACGAATTAAATTTTTCAAACCAATACTGTAACTTAAATTAATTATAAGACAAAAAATTACAAACATAACATAATGTTGTATATCACTTATTTGTTGCGTGTTTTATATTACATACATACATACATACATACATACATACATATCACCACGCCTCATTCCCATAAGGGTAGGCATAGACAACATCCTTCCACTTGCCACGATCCTTGCACATCTCCTTCGCTTCTTTCATTCTCATTAAACCTTTCATAAGTTCGTCGGTTTAGAGTACTCTTGACCTGGCCGTTATTTAAAATGTCCTGGATTTGGTCCAGGAACGTTCGCCTCGGTCTTCCCCTTCCAACTTTCGCATTCACTCTTGACTCATAAATCCTTTTTGTCAGTCTCCTTTCATTCATTCTCTCTACATGCCCAAACCATCTAAGCATACCTTTCTCAATTTTAGTCACTACGTCTTCCTTTATACCACAACGTTCTCTTATCACACTATTTCTTACTCCGTCACTCGGTTTTAATCCACGCATACTTCTCAACGCTCTCTACCGCATTTATTTTACTTTTGTGATTCTTCTGCCATACCCAACTTTCACTACCATACATAAGTGTAGGCACCAACACTCCAGCATGCACACCCAGTCTAGCCCTTTGAGACACAATTTACCATATTCCCTGCATTATACATTTTGTGTTTTCACTCCTTTTTCCAAGATGGCGGCCGGGAGAGAAGGGCGGCAATCCCATAAACTTGGGGTTAAGCTTCTATTGACCCTACACGTGTCCCAAAAATAAAACTTGCAACAAGTGATTTAATTGATTGATTGAAAACCCAATTTCTATTTTAACTTAGTGTCTTTCAAAAAAAAGGACTGGTATTTATATAAAAAAGAACGTGCAGTCTTTATGATACCATGATGAAAGTTAAACAGTTATAAGGCATTGGCGCCGCCATTTTGGTCTTAGCTGCTGTGACGAGCGAAAAAGTTTTAGTTAAAATGTCTCACAATTCTCTGTTATCCATGACTTGTGCACAAACTTCGCCCCAAAGATAGCCTCCAACTGAGAAACCATGGATAACCGTCGGTTGGTCGTTCTCGTTCGCTGCTAGGAATTTTATTAGATCGGCTGCGACAAGCTGAAAGTTAAAATATAACATTCATCCTTCAACGTGTTTAAATCATGGGTCGGCAACTTTTTCTTACTAAAGGGCCACAAATGTTATGAGGATACGGACCACATTTCATCTAATTCATACAATTTTATTAAACACAATTATTTTTTGTGTTGAAGTGGCTTATGTTTGGTTTAAAAAAAATTTTGATTTACATAAGTAAGTAAGGAATCAAGAAAAGCTAAAATAGAAGTCGGAATTTCGTTGTCTATTTTAAAGATTACATTATTTCTTTATTGTGTCTATTTTTTATATATATTCTGATATAAATAGTGCTTTTATGACTCACTCACGGTAATACTACTATTATTAAAATTCTTGTATGCCCTTTTAAAACTCTGAAAACCTCTTTACTGATCTTGATTTAGGTAACAAAATAATATTGGTATCGTAAAAAAAGATTGCGGGATTACACTTACAAAGTTACTAAAACACATATATGTTTGTATACAAAAATGTAGATAGGCATCCCCGTCATGAGTAGAAATTCAAAACAAAAAAAGAAAGCAGAAGTCGCGACAATCAGCTTACATTAATGAAATTTTTGGCTTACCTGCGATCCCTTTAACGGCCACATCAACTGCCATGGCGTACAAGACACGGAGACGACATTGAAACCTTGTTCCAGGTAAAGATTGGCGTACTTCATCACGTGCTTTTGACGAGCCAGCAACCAGTTTATCATCACACAAGTAGGGCGATTCAACTGTTTATCCAACCTGGGAAACAGTTTTACATTGGTAAAGCCCAGATGCGTAGCCAATCTCATACATGGATTAGCCATCTAGAGGAGAGAAGAAGAAATAGAAGGGGGAGTATAGTACACAAAAGGTATTATAGCTCACAAATACACATGTGCACATTCTATTAGTTCACCTAGGCACGAGGCACTAGGATGATTTATCATTTTTTAAATGGGTCGACTCTCAATCGAAATCTTATGAATTCAGCTACTAGAATACTGACATTATTTGCTGAGAGCTAATTTAACACTGCGTTTCTGTACGTGAATGAGGGAAACCCTCAAGTTTTGAGACATCTGGGGAGGAATGTGTAAATGATCCTCTGATGTATCATTCACGAATTAAGAGGGTTCCACTGGATTAAAGCGGACTTTGCAGACTCCTTTACTTCACCGAGTCCTGCACACCTTACCTGTGATCACATATCATGGTAAGGGATGATCTAGTCTAAGATGGAAGCCCGCTAATTTGGTAAGAGGCAATTCACCTCTTATAGTTTCTACACAGCATCGTACCGGAACACAAATCTCTTTGCTTGGCGATACATCTTTGTTGGTGTAGCGACACATAGTACATACTTTTGAAACTGGCCACTTCGGCGTAAACAGACTTTTAAAATAAAATGTCAATTTTGGAATGGGAAAGATTTAGAGACCTGCGCGCCGATGGTCAGTTTTGACTAGGAGTTGAGCGATGCATCATTCTTAGTGATTAGCTGGTGATTTTTCTAGTTGCGCTCCCACCAGCTAAATGGGTAAGGTGGTAATCACTCAGTGGTATCAGCATAACCACTTTTCTTATTAGTGTAACTTCCCTAATTATATAATTATACAGTATGTTAAGATTAGCATAGGACTGGTGTTAACGAGATGCACGGATTTAATATTAAATAATTTCGAATATTTAACATTTAGTTTTAAAATTATTATAATTCTCCCAGTTTGATACTTTTACGTAAGTCTATTATCAAAATCAAAAATCAATTTCTTATAGTTAGTAATCTAGGTTCAGATTTGTTTTTATGTTTTTTGTATTTTTGAATAGTTACTAGTTAACCGGCTGATGCTCTGCCCGTGACGTCAGACTAGGCTATAGGGCTGCAGCTGAAAATCGGTGCCGTTTGTCAGGTTTCTGGCACACAGCAATACCGAGCTGTTCTGCCTTTTCGGGGCTGGGTGGGGGTTGCACAGCATTTAAACCATTAGTTGTGGTTTCAATGCAGTGCAATCACTCAATGCATGTTTTTCACAGATTTTTATATCATATAATTGCGCCTATGCACCGAATAAAGTTATTTTCTTTCTTTTCTTTCTAACTAGCTACGACCGAAGCTTCCCGTTTAGACTCAAACAATTTACAAAATGTAAAATCCGAAATTCCGTCTCCAAGTGCTAACAAAAACCTTTAACCGACAACCCAGACAGTTCCAATTATTACACAAATGTTTATTGAATATACATATTAATGTCATCAATTATGTTTTAATGTAAATCAAATTGAATATGTTAAAGTGTGTGGAATAAATGTTACTGGAATAAATGAATAAATTTTATACTTAGTGTATTCATGTGTTTAAGTTTAAGTCGTCGTCGTCGCTTCAACCGATGGACGTGCACTGCTGGACATACGTCACAAGTGATGAGGTCCACAAGGCCCGATCTTGTGTCGCCTGCTGGCTCCAGCGGCTACCGGCGACCCTTTTTATGTCGTTGGTCCACCTTATGGGGGGTCGCCAAACCAGCACCTTCGCGCCTCAACGTCCATCGGTCCTTCGGACTATGTGCCCCGCCCATTGCCACTTCAGATTCTTAGGACTATATCGATGACTCTGGTTCTGCTACGGATCTCCTCATTTCTGATTCGATCACGTAGAGAAACTCCGAGCAAAGCCCTCTCCATCGCACGCTGAGTGACTGAGCTTCCGCATGAGGCCCATAGTCAGCGACCACGTCTCAGAACCGTATGTCATCACTGGCAACAGACACTGTTCGAAGACTTTGGCCTTCAGGCACTGAGGTGTATCGAATGAAAATGTCTGGCGTAGCATCTCGAACGCTGCCCAACCGAGTTTGATTCGGTGGTTGACCTGCTTCTCGAAATTGACACACACACAGCTGGACTATGTGTCCCAGGTCTAGAGCAGAGTTCTCAACGATGACTGTTTAAGTGGAAACATATTTTATGGAGGACATTGATACACCTAGAAAATTTTCCAAGGTTTGTTTCAAATATGTTTGGACTTATTCCAGTTGCACATGGAAGCTAAATGTCACAAAATTTATCCTGCAAAAACCCTGAGTAATTACTGGAGAGTCAATTACCAACGGACAGACTAATGAATTATTTGGCCCTATTTGAATAAAGAATATTCAATTTTTATATTATTTGATATCATTTGGACACGTCATTGAGATTCATTTGGGATTATCAATTAATTATGGAAAAATTAAGTAATAGACATCCCAATGTGCTCAAAGAGGTCAATATTCAGCCAATGTCAATGTGAATTAAAAAGGCTTTTGTACGAAATTCAACTTCAATAGTCGAATTAAATAATTTAATTTCTCAAAGTTAAGAACGTTAGGAAATTTCCAAAGTAAGACTCAGTTTTGGTCCTAAATATCTTCTAAATATATTCTACAACTAGTCCCTAATCTACTCTATGTCTGGACAAAGTCCAAGTTGAAACATTGAAACGCTAATCATAAGTGCATAGTGTCTAGGGTTGGCAACTCTACGAGGTGTGATCAAAAAGTATCGCGAATTTTGAATTTTTGCGGTTTACGTATATTCGAATTTCGAATTTTTTGTGGCGTTATGTTGGTACTCATGTCTCTCACTTATGCCGACAAGCTCGGCCATTTTGAATGTTCATTTAATTGTTGACAGCTGCTTTGCTTGCACGTGTTTTGGATCGTCTTCGATTTTTACCTATTCAAAAAAATGGATCAAAGAACCTGTATCAAATTTTGTGTGAAAAACGAAATTAAGTGCGCGGATGCATTCCGAATGTTGACTGTGGCATACGGAGAAGCTACCTTGGACCGAAGCAACGTTTATCGGTGGTACAAAATGTTCTCAGAAGGCCGAGAAGATGTGAACGACGAAGAGCGTGCCGGACGCCCGAGCACTTCAACAACAGACGAAAAAATTAATGAAGTGGAGAAAATGGTATTGGCCAATCGTCGAATCACCGTTAGAGAAGTTGCTGAGGACCTAAACATATCGATTGGCTCGTGCCATTCGATTTTTATCAATGATTTGGGCATGAGACGGGTCGCCGCGAAATTCGTACCAAAATTGCTCAATTGTGACCAAAAACAGCATCGCATGAACATTGCTAATGAGATGTTAAACTCTGTCCGCGACGACCCAAATTTGCTCCAGAGGGTCATAACTGGTGACGAATCGTGGGTTTATGGTTATGACGTGGAAACCAAAGCTCAATCATCTCAATGGAAGCTGCCGCACGAACCAAGACCGAAAAAAGCGCGCCAAGTTCGATCGAATGTGAAAGTTTTGCTGACAGTTTTCTTTGATTGCAGGGGCGTGGTGCATCATGAGTTCTTGCCACAGGGAAGAACGGTCAATAAGGAATATTACCTGCAAGTTATGCGCAATTTGCGCGAAGCAATCCGCCAGAAACGCCCGGATTTGTGGAAGAACAAAAATTGGCTTTTGCACCACGATAACGCCCCTGCTCACACATCGTTGCTTGTGCGCGACTTTTTGGCCAAAAACAACACACTAATGATGCCGCAGCCACCGTATTCCCCAGATCTGGCCCCCTGTGACTTTTTCTTGTTCCCTAAACTGAAGAGGCCCATGATTATTAATAATTTCAAAAGAAAAACTCCTTTTTGGTCAAGGCCGCCTTTGTAAGGTCAATTGTAAATATATTAAAAGTCAAATTATGTTGGCTTTTACAGCACAATATTTGAACAGTAATTAGAAGTTATTCGTAACGAAACTTGAATAACTCACGACAAACTGTTTCTAGAAACATCCTACAATTTAATAAGTTAAAGCAATTTATTCACAAAACAAAGCAAATTTATCGCAAGCTATTGTACCGTTTAGTTAATCTTTTATAAAATAACAACATATATCAACTACGAAAGGTTTATTGAATTTTTTGAATGTTTAAATTAAACTAGCCATTAACTTTTCAAATAATTAACGCAGTCATGCCATTACTATCATGTTATTAAAACACACTGACTAAGAGATGTAGATAAATATAAAATTTTGTAATGGTTTACAAATCAAAAAGTATTTCATATAACTTTGCTTGTTATCTGATTATGATGTGAACGTACATAGATAGCAATCACCTAATATAATTCTATAACTATTATAATCCTTCTAACATGTATGACACGTACCAACTGCAATGTATTATATTGTTTGAATTTCTACGAAAACAAATAAGAATTTAAAAAAACCTACAAAATTTGTACAACACGATTTCTTAAATCTCTCGCGTCTTTTTTTAGAATTTATGAAATTTTGCAATTTACAAACAAGTGTTGTCACAATTTGGATGCATATTCCTAATGAACAAATGGAACTGTATTTCCACAAAAACGTAATCGTGCAAAATGCTTCAAATTTAGCAAAAAAGAAGCTTTTGGATAGATATAATATATATTTGTAAGTTTAAGATTCACTAGGGTAATGCTGCAATATAAATAATTATATAAATACATTTTCTTTATTGTAATCTAGAACAGGGCTTTTGTCATTCACGACCACATTTATGATAACGAGTTTCTTCGCGATCCTATACAAATATAAAAGAAAGAAAAATAAATTAATATTTTTTATTAGGTAATAATATACATATACATATGAAAATATATAGTTTGAGAATTCGTTTTGCAACATACAAAAATCTAAAATTAAAAAGTGATGTTATAAAATGGTATTTCTAATTATTTAACATTATAATCTCTCGACTCGACTAGTTTAAGAAGCCCTGATCTAAAAAGATAGAATTTTAAATTAAGAATCTCTATGTAGAAATATATTGTGAGTGGCAACTCTAATTGGAGATCATCCAAATCTCACGCCATTGACGAATGAGCATCGAGTGCGGTAGCTCATTGCAACTGAGTATTTCCTTTTAGCCATTCATACATGAATAAATTTGTAGTCTAGTCTATTAGAATAACGCTTTTTCGCTTTCGAATCTTTTTGGCAGACAAATTTTTAAGCCTTGTTTATATTTATACAAATCTAAAACTTTTGATGTCCGAGACTTAGAGGGAAAAAGGAAGATATGTAAGGAATTTAATTTTCAATAATACATTAAAAGCGTCGAAAATGAATACAATTAATTCAATACATCAAACAAGCATCGCTTCTAAATAATAAAGTTAATAAAATGTTAAAAAATATATAGTTTGAAATTTTACTATTGTAAAAAAAACCCTAATTGCTTGTCTTCAATCAATAAGCTACCAAGACACTGAATCTCTTTTGCTGTGACTTATCTAATGTAAATAACAAGTTAACAATATTAAATCCATGCACAACATCAGCTCATTCTGTCGTGGAATCGCGCACGCGCGCGCACACACCCACACACACACACACACACACACACACACACACACACACACACACACACACGTACACTTTAGTATTAGTCTTTTGTTTTAATAGTTTTCCTTTTATATATAGCATTTTGTTTATTTTGCATCCTAGTTTTGGAAGAGCGAGACCTCTTGACACAGGTACTATCGTGCTTACTAAGAGGTCTCAACACTGTCTTTGTATATAGTTTGTGCAATGAAATAAACAATTTGGAATTTTTTTGAATTTTTAGAATTAATTTATTGGAATTTCAAATGACGAATTGTTAATAAAAATGCCTTGCACATCTTCGTGACGCTAATCACGCGTTTCATCCGTAAAAATTTACCCTCATGCACCTAAAGAAGTTACACTTCAAAACCGGAAACATTTTTACTACACGAGCAAGCTGCACTTTTAAAACTTTACAAATATAAAATCAATATTTTCTATTACAGAACCCACCAAAATATCATAATTTAAATTTATTTTTGTTATTACAAATATGTACCTATTCAAATTGGTCAATCTGTAGGTAACAGCGTTAATATATTTGGAAACATTATTTAATTAATTACTAATGTTGAAATGCTATTTGTAATATTCTTCAATGCATCAATGACTATTCAAGGGCACAATCCTGAGGTAGCGAGTGAAAATGATAAGCGAGCGTTCGTATACTATCACTTGTTAATAAAAAAATTGTAAGTGTCCTTCTTTTCGAGGTCAATATTATGGGTAAATGAACCTAGTGGTTAAATACCAATTTGATACGTGCTAAAAAAATCCTGTGAGAGAACCCTCGGGAGGAAAAGAACCTAACACACATAAAACTATATTTAAAGAAGTAACCACTGAGTTTCTTGTCAGTTTCTTCGAGCTTACTTGAATAAAGATTTAGGTAAACCAAAACATTTTCAAAGAAGCCTTAGCAATATATTTATGGAATTGACGACCTTGTGTTAAGAGACGTCTAATCTTGTTTGGAGAGTCGCGGGTTCCAATCCAGAACAAGAACCACTAATTTTCTCTTTAATTAAAAGTTATGTGCCTAAAAGTAATTTAAAATTGATTACTGTGCTATTAATCACAGGGCTATTAACTGCCTCATTGGTCTAGTGGTTAGCATGTTCGACTACAGACATGAGGTCCTGGGTTCGAGTTCCGGGTCGGGCCAATTCAAAAATCAATATTGAGTTTTCTAGTAAGATGTTCTCAATATTTGCCCGAAGTTGGGAAGTTGGCGGTGTGATCCACCCCCGTGCCTCGGAGAGCACGTTAAGCCGTCGGGCCTGCGCCCGATCTCCCTCCGGTTGTGACGGATTACCGTCACATCGGACTATGAGACTGAAGTAGTAGAGAGTGCACTTGTGTACTACGCCTTGAGCGGGGTGGGTCTATGATCTAAAAACCCTCGTTCCTCGGAGTGAGGAGGTCTGTTCCGAACAGTGGGACGTTAATGTGCTGCTACTTACTTACTGCGCTATTCGGGGAAGCAAAACATTGTAAACAAATTGGTATATACCTGGAGTATAATTCTGGCCATATATGTAGCCTGCCAAAGCACACTGGAGGAGCGAGGTGGGCTCAAAAAGCACTGTTGAATCGTCACAAGCACGTCCATTAGTAATACGTCTACTACGGGTTTGGAGAGTGGATTCCGCTGAGAAGAAGCACTGAAGAAACTCAAAGATTACTCCTTTTAAATTAAGAGGAGTAACCGTTGAGTTTCTTGCCGGTTTCTTCTATTGCAGGCTTCCGGCTTCGTCTATTGAATGAGGTGGTCTGTGACCATCAATGGGATATTAACAGATATATCTATAATGGCATTGAGACCTGTTCATATATTATAAAAAATAAATTAAAATGTTTCAGTTTTTTATCATAACAGATTAGATACTGACTATATTCTCTTGAAGTCCCCTAACCAAGTCTATGAATTTGGTCACATATCTACACTTATATTATAAAGAGGAAAGATTTGTATTTTTGTATGTAACGAATAAACTTAAAAAGTTACCCGATATTTATAATTCTTTTTTCATTAGAAAGCTACATTATCACTGAGTAACATAGGCTATATTTAGTATTAAATTACTATAGAAATCTTTAGAAATTGCTATTAAAACCAACCGAAGGCGAAAAAAAATTAGCCATAAAATGTCTTTCATCGCATACGCTGTGAAGAGTATTAATGATAGGACAAAAAATCGACAATATTATAGAATATATCAATATCTACAAAAAACTTCGCGAGACCATATGTCTAACTATTGTAGTTACGTCACTATAACTACTTTTTTCATTTAACAAATTGATAGATCGATCGATCAAAATCAGACCGTGTTATCCATACCATTTATAAATTTTTATCCAAATAAATTTAATATTCAAAACTGTCTCAAAACCTGATGATTACTTTTTGAATTATTGAAATCGGATATTCCATTCAAAAGATATCATGAAATAAAATAAAAATACTAACTCGACGAGAGAGGGGCAGTGCGGGAGAAGGGGGTGGAACGTTATGAACTAGGTAGCCGGTCGGCTTCTTACGTAGTCGACGCATAAATTTTTTTTTAAACTTAGTGATTCATGCTCGTTTTAATTATCATGCTTATAACTTAAATATCTGTAACTATTTATGTCTACCCGTGCAAAGGCGGGACGGGCCGCTAGTAATTTTTTTTTTTATTTTATTGCTGACAGATTAGCGCTTGACTGTGATCTCACCTGATGGTAAGTGATGACATAGTCTAAAATGGAAGCGCGCTAATCTGTTAAGAGGCGATATACCCCTTACGGTTTCTACACAGCATCGTACCGGAACACAAATCTCTTTGTTTGGCGGTACGTTTTTGCTGGTAGGGTGGTAACTAGCCACGGCCGAAGCCTCCCACCAGTCCAGACTCAGACAAATTAGAAAATACAATTTCCTAAATTCGTCCTACCGGGGATCGAACCCGGGACCTCCGCTAGCAAAGCGAATACTCGCACCACTGCGCCAGCGAGGCCGTCAAAAATTATTAAATGCATATGAAAGTATCGTCTGTCTGTGTATTTGTTAATCTTTAAAACGGCTCGACCGATAATGATGGGGCTTTAGAAGGCATACGGAATTGCA
>JACTOM010000217.1:66492-100444 GCA_015832385.1 Elymnias hypermnestra
CTCATCTCTACCGCATTTATTTTACTTTTGTGATTCTTCTGCCATACCCAACTTTCACTACCATACATAAGTGTTGGCACCAACACTCCAGCATGCACTGCCAGTCTAGCCCTTTGAGACACCATCTGGCTATTCATAAAAGCATGCAGAGCACCATTTACCATATTCCCTGCATTCACTCTCCTTTCGATATCACTTTCACATGTTCCATCTTTTGTAAATTTAGATCCCAAGTATACAAATTCTTTCACCTCTTCCACTTGTTCCCCATCTATCAAAATATTGCCATTCATCATAGATTCATCTCGTTCAAAAAGCATAACTTTCGTTTTGTTTACATTCACTTTCATTCCTTTCCCTTTCAAAGCTTCATTCATAATAATTTGTTGAAATCTCAAATAACGAATTGTAAATAAAAATGCCACGTCTTTTTTGTCAATATTGGAAATTATTAATGAAATTTTTGTTTTTGAATTTAAAATTTAGAAAAGAGAATTTATGAAATATTTTTTAAATAATGATATTTAAAATGATTATATAATCTACCACCGGTTCGGAAAGTTGAATCCGCTGAAAATAAACCGGCAAGAATCTAAGCGGTTACTCATTTAAAGTCCAAACATTTTTATCGTTTAAAAATCTGCCAGGCTTGGCTCAATTGAAAACTAGTAAGGAGCTATACAGGAAGAGCAAAAATAATAGGACTTGAGAGTTAATTCTTAGCGTTTTATAAAAGATACTGTATTCCTTTCGACAGTAATTTATTTATCGTAAACCAGCTTATATCGGGTAGAATAGGTAGGTAAGGTAAGCAGCAGCCTATAAACGTTCCGCTGCTGGGCACAGGATTTCTCACTCAGAGGAGAGAAGGTTTTTAGAGCATAGATCCACGACGCTGCTCCACTACGGGTTGGCAGGCATAGTACACAAGTGCATTCTCTATTTCTTCACCCTCATAGTTAGATTTGACAACAACACGAAACGAAGAGAGACAGCGACCACTATACAACTTCGAGCATCGATTTTGCCCTACCCGGACCTCGAATCTAGAAGCTCATGTCTGTTAAATAAGGGATATATATAAGGAGATTATGTATAGGGAATGTGAATTAAACACTAAGAATCGTCTGTGTCAGACCTAATGGGTGACTAATAACATACCCACCAGCAAAGACATGTTGCCAAGCAAATGTCTGAGTTCCAGTACCATTTTTGGCCTCGCTCACATAATAGTCATTAGCTGCCTCATTGGTCTAGTAGTAAGCACGTTCGATTACAGACATGAGGTCCTGTGTTCCGGGTTGGGCCAATTCAAAAAATCGATATTGAGTTTTCTTTTAAGATTTTCTCAATATTTGCCCGAAGTTGGGAAGTAGGCGGTGTGATCCAGCCCCGAGCCTCCGAGAGCACTTTAAGCTGTCGTTCCTTCGCCTCATCTCTCTCGAAATGTGTCGGAATCCCGTCACATTGGACTATGAGAGTGAAGGAATAGAGAGTGCACTTGTTTACTAACACTATAAAAGCGTGGTGCGTCTATGCTCTAAAAACCCTCTCTCATATGAGTTAGGCGATCCGTGCCCAGCAGTGGACGATAATAGGCTGCTACTTACCTTCCGTAATGGAGGGAGTACTCGTTTTACTGGTAAAACAGGACTGTTAGGACTAGCCAGAGTTTCTATAGCCACTGTGTAGAAACCTATGTTTAGAAGTATATTAACTATCCAGGTTCACGGAAAGCACGATAGATTGTATAATCATTTACCATCAGATGATATCAGACTCAAACGCAAACTTATCAGCAATAATAGACTGTTTTGCAGAGATTAATGATATTTACCTCTTAATGATCCTCAATGACTATCAATCAGTTTTATCATTAGTGTCAATACTTTAATTATAATAACTGTATATTTTCACATGTTTATAAAATACTAGATGAAAACAGAACTTAAAATTAGTTTGGACAGAAATTAAAATTAAACCAATCCAATGTCCAAATCCAGATAAAAGAAAATAATCATTAAACCTGTTAAGATGTTTCGGAGGTGTATAATAACGAACATTGAGACACGAGAGTTTTACATAAGTAACGTTCACGTAAATATTGTGAGGTTTAAAGTTGACAATGGTGGTAATGATTACTTGATGGTAATAGATGATACAGTATTAGATGGAACAGCGTTCCCCAGTTAAGTAGGGTTGTGCAAATATCGTTCGAATCGAATCAAATGAATTGAAATTCCACGAAAAGAAATGAATAATCCGAAAAATTTCGAATAATTCGCGTATTAATGAAATATCGCGTATTAAATAATAGAATGATATATTTTTCGTAAAATCATTTACCCAGAGGATACAATTGCCCATTTTCAATATATGTTCATCTTTGTCGCTACCATCTAGATATTCTCCAGGGATTATTTTCTTTTACTATATTTCTACAATATGCAATTTACTATGCAACAAAGTACTCGAAATAACAGATTACAGACTGTTAAATTTATATTTGAATATTGAACATAAGAAACCCTGAATTGAAAATACTCGAACATTCCATAATAATTTAATAGTTTACGTAAATTATTCGAATTATTAGAAAATTTTCGAATAATTCGGGAACTTTAGATTTATTAGAAGTTACATATCGAATATTAACATTCGATTAGGAATTAATAATTCGTAAGATCGATTATTCGCACACCCCTTCTGGTAAACTCTTACCAAAATTAACTTTGCTTTCTAAGTAACATCGCACAGAAACGCCATTAATATGACTCAATAGGAGGAACTCAACAATCAAATTTTAAATGTAATTATGTGAGAATAATATTATAATCCCTTTTCTTACAAAACAACGCGTTTTCAAGTGCTATGTCGGCTCCACTTTTTTGTATGGCTGAGAAACGTGAGTCCTTGAAAAGCAAAGCAGCCAATGGCTCCATGCATTTGATATACTGGATACTGAGGAAAATGTTTAAGATTTCTTGGAATCGGTTCTCAAATGCTGAGGTACTCAAATGAGATTAAAATCGCCGCATGCCTCTGGCTGGAATTGTGCTCCAACATCCAAACTGGAATCCAAAGAGGATTCCTATTTAATTACGTTTAGAAGCATTTGACGTGTCAGCCTATAGACGCATGCTCAAGATCAGCTCGATCCATAAAGTTGTCAACGATGAGGTCTTCCGACGAATGGATTGTGAGCGGGAGCTTTTCAAGACCGTCCAAAAGAAGAAGTTTGCGTATATGGGGCATGTTCTGAGACATGATAGATACCCTTACAATTACTAATGATGGGCAAGAGGCGTGTTGGCCGCAAGAGGATATCACGTTGTGCACAACATGAGGGAGTGGAACGGGTTTGAGAGTGCCGCTAAACCATTTAGACTCGCGAGGGGCAAAGTTAAATATGGACATATGAATCCTAAAGGGCGGGGTGTCCGGCAAAAAAAGCACCTGGTAGACCGATGCAGCAATGGATGAACGATATACGGCAGTGGTCTTACTGGTCATAATAACGCCCAATTAAATAGGATAGGCTGATGATCAAGTAATACTTGCGTCATCCGCTAACGAGCTTCAGGAGATGCTAAATATTATGAATGAAGCTTTGAAAGGGAAAGGAATGAAAGTGAATGTAAACAAAACGAAAGTTATGCTTTTTGAACGAGATGAATCTATGATGAATGGCAATATTTTGATAGATGGGGAACAAGTGGAAGAGGTGAAAGAATTTGTATACTTGGGATCTAAATTTACAAAAGATGGAACATGTGAAAGTGATATCGAAAGGAGAGTGAATGCAGGGAATATGGTAAATGGTGCTCTGCATGCTTTTATGAATAGCCAGATGGTGTCTCAAAGGGCTAGACTGGCAGTGCATGCTGGAGTGTTGGTGCCAACACTTATGTATGGTAGTGAAAGTTGGGTATGGCAGAAGAATCACAAAAGTAAAATAAATGCGGTAGAGATGAGAGCGTTGAGAAGCATGAGTGGATTAAAACTGAGTGACAGAGTAAGAAATAGTGTGATAAGAGAACGTTGTGGTATAAAAGAAGACGTAGTGACTAAAATTGAGAAAGGTATGCTTAGATGGTTTGGGCATGTAGAGAGAATGAATGAAAGGAGACTGACAAAAAGGATTTATGAGTCAAGAGTGAATGCGAAAGTTGGAAGGGGAAGACCGAGGCGAACGTTCCTGGACCAAATCCAGGACATTTTAAATAACGGCCAGGTCAAGAGTACTCTAAACCGACGAACTTGTATGAAAGATTTAATGAGATTGAAAGAAGCGAAGGAGATATGCAAGGATCGTGGCAAGTGGAAGGATGTTGTCTCTGCCTACCCCTATGGGAATGAGGCGTGATGCTATGTATGTATAAATAGGATAGCACAGAAGAAAAAGCTTTTCTATCAACTGATCGCCAAACTTCATCTTGAAAAAAGGCACTTGATAATGACAATGGTGGCTTCTACAGTATTTATTGGCTTTACGCCGATTTCTCGCTGGAATACTGAATCCTTCCAGTCGGGAGTGTGGGACTCTCTGAAGTACTTTACTTCTCATTTGACTCACTCATATTAGAGAGGATTTTCAGAGCATAGACCCACCGCGCTGCTCCATTGCGGATTGGATGGAATACACAAGTACAAGTGTACTCTCTATGCCTTCACTTTCATTGGCTGATGTGATAGATATCCGACACGGCCGGAGAGAGATCAGGCGCAGGCCCGACGGCTTAACGAGCTCTCCGAGGCACGACGGTGGATCGCACCGTCAAATATTGAGAAAATCTTAATAGAAAACTCAATATCGATTTCGAATTGGCCCGACCCGGATTTCGAACCTAGGACCTCAATGTCTGTAGTTGAACCACTAGAGGTAGTTTATAAATATTAATTTATAATAAAGGATTACTTATTATTTAAAAAAGAAACTAATTATTCGTCCTTTGAAGCACATAGGTAAAGTAGCTGGGAATGTTTATTTGTTTTACGATTTCATGTTGTGTCTTTTCGCTATAAATATTCTGAACTGAGTCGAATCTATCATGTATGTATGTATGTTACAACTGAATATGGAACAGTCGACGCTTCTACAATATTCTCCCTCCACGTCTCCTTCGTAAGGTCCTACAGCATAGATTGACTTATATCTAAAGAATGTTCCATAGAAAATAAAATATGACAGAATGTGTTAGTGTGATGATATGATAAAAATGTGAAAAACAATCAAATCGAATTTATGACTTACTTCATAGTCTTTGGATCCGTGGTGAGCTTGACTTTTTCGTTTGTGATGTACTGGATGTTCTTGGTGACGTCCTGGGTGTGCGCGCTGCGATCCCACGCTAGGGCCACGGGCGCGCATGACAACAGGGGTCGTAAACGCAGCTGATGGAGAAAAATAAGGAAGAATATGTTAACGAACTTATTTAAGTACTAGCGATACGCCGCGGTGTCACCCGCGTAGATATCGATCTTGTGAAAATGGAAAATCTACTAAATCGAATTATAGATTTATTTTTGTTAGAAGAATCAATATACAGATTTTACTTTACAACGAATGTATATCTAACTAATACATTTTTAAATTGGTAATAGCAAATTTAAAAATAATTTACAGGCATTGAAAGAATTTTTAAAACCGTTCGAGTAATGTTTAGATTGATTGTGACAATTTATTAAAAATAAAAACAACTCTTCTATAATATTAGAGAAGAGATTTATTTGTTATATTAAACAACTTGACCGTTATTAGAAGCTTAATATAATGAGATAGGCATATCCGTTTCCGTTGTGTATTACCTCTCTTTCTAAATTATATTTCCGTCTCTTTCGCACATGCCCCTTCCATACACCAGGCGTGGGGGGGTGAGAAACGTTCGAGATTCGAACCGCCTTGTTCATCATTGGCTTGAAAATTTCCGTTGTGAAAACTTGTGCTTCAACTGCTAAAATTTAGTTCCTAGTTATACATATACTAGTGAACTTATAGATATAATAGTGAAGTGTACTACCATTGTACCTACCTACACGTGAGTTGCACAAGTTTTGTACGAGTATAATTTATAATTAACGGTTAACCGTTCGATACTGTTTTATATTAAATTTGTACCTCTTTATATTTTATTTAACGTGTTTTTACAGTTAATATTTTTGTTTTAATGTTCTACCTTCACTAGGTTTTCCTTATTTAGGTAGTGATTATGGATAATCATAACGACATTATTCAACGTACAGAACCTACAGCTAGTGCTTTGCGCGTAAAACATCCGACAGTGAATCAACAATCGGATAGTAGTAGTAATTCAAGTTCATCTGATTCGGCTAGTTCTTCTGGATCTTCGCGAGATCCAAAGAATAAGAATAAGAAAAAGAGAAAATACCATCGTAAGTCCTAAAAAACAAAAGAAAGATAGCCGCCTTAAAAGTTGTCTAAACAAGTACTGGGATAAGAACAAAAATTACTACATCGTGAATATATAACTTACGCTGAGTATAATGACAATAGGTCGTATATTTCTGATGTAAGTCGCGATCTTTACGATGAATGTTACGTGGACGCCTCTCGGGTAGTTCCTTATTCCTGCAACTTAGATTCGCTAGGGATGCCAAATTTAACCTTTGATATGAGACTAAACTTAAAGAGCCGGCGGTATTACCAACGCCACCAGAATTTATTAAACGATCTTCAACATTTTAACAGTAACATGTGGGCGGATGTACGATATGCCGATACACAAAAATTGTATAACTGAACGCCTGGATTTACAGAGCTTGAAGCAAACTAAGAGGTAAAGGCATATGACAATATACCACCTAGCTTACTCTGATAAATCTTATGCGGCTATTACGTTTTGTATTCTAAAACAAAAAGAAGTATTTTTTAATAGTTTACGTAATTTATTAGTATGGGCTAAGACTTCTGAGGCCTTCTTTCTTCTTTCTTCGCTGGCCAATCTTAATAAGGTTGAGGAACTTTTTCTAAAAGGCGACTTTCACGAGGTATCTGCAGATTTGCTTCAGATGACTTGCGGTCACAGAGCTGAGGTTATTGAGATGAGACGGGATGGTATACTAAAGAGTGTTCGTGACCCACTTGTGAAAGCTTCCTTGACTAAAATACCCCCTTCAGACACTCATGTTTTTAATTATGACGCATTTAGTGTTACGTTGAATACAAAAAAAACCAAGTAACGGTGTTAGAAAAGGCTTTTGGCCTAGAAAGTTCCAGAACAGCACTCGTGCTTCGCGAGCAAAACCTGCCATGCGGCACCCCTCGCAGGGGCAAGCCATACATTATGATCATGTACCATCGCATGGTACTTCTGGCCGCTGTTGTGAGCCAAACCCTGCTACTTACGTGTATTGCCGTCAAAGCCAACCCTCGCAGGGTGGTCATACTTGTCATTTCCTTCTGAAAGGACGCAATGATATCACCCATGACCAACTCTATAGGTCGAATAACAGGGGTGGTTTCTTTCGAGCTCGCGGTTCAAGACCAAGACAACCAAATCAAAACGGTCAAAAACGATCATGTTCGCCCTACAATAAGAGCAATAAAAGATCCAGACAATGACTCGCCGCAGTTTCAAGCGGGCCAACTAGCGCGATATCTGGACCAATGGAAAAGTATGAATGCTCCCGATTACATCTTGAAAATAATAACAGGGTATCGCATACCATTTTACCGAAAACCTCCTTTGAGAACGCCAAACTTAAAAAGCGATCGTCATCGCACCCTAGAAACAAGGGAAATGTCTGCAACCATTCGCCAAATGAGTAGACAAGGAGTTTTGGAAGCAGTAGCTCCTTCTCCGAGCTTCATTTCATCTCTGTTCCTCGTACTAAAAGAGCGACGGGTCATTTCGTCCTGTTTTCATCCTGAGATTACTAAATCTCTTTGTACGGACCGGTTTCGTTTAATAAACATGTACCGGGTTCCAGAGTTCCTTCAACCTCAAGATTGGATGTGCAAAGCGGACCTATCACAGGCTTATTTCAACCCTCCCATAACACATTCGCACAGACGTTTTCTACGTCTAATTTACAAAGAAGAGTTGGTGGAAATGACCTGCCTTCCTTTCGGAATAAGCACAGCGCCAAAAGTGTTTGCTTGTCTCACCAACTGGATAGCACAGACACTTCGAGAAAAAGGTGTACGAATTATTGTATATTTAGACGATTTCCTCCTCGCACATCAAAATCGGGTTATTTTAACGGAACATGTGAACATGCTATTACAGACGTTACGATTCCTAGGATTTCAAATGAATTACAAAAAGTCTGTTCTTGTTCCACAAAAACAGATACAATTTCTGGGCATTGTTTGGAATCCCTGGACAAACCACAAAGCTCTTCCAACAGAGAAATCTGTAGGTATTGTAGACAAGGTATCTCAAGTTTTAAATACTGGCAACGCTACCCTCAAGGAGCTGCAGAGCCTAGTGGGTCTATTCAATTTTGCCAGCTTTGCTGTCCCGCGAGGCAGATTGAATCACCGAAATACTCTAATGTGTCTCAACTCCCTTCTGAAGTCTGTAAAGTTAGTCAGACACAAACTGCCATGCAGGGTAATAGAGGAATTGCGGTGGTGGCAACGGAGTTGTCATCTCTCAACACCTATACATGTACCACCACCAACACATTTCCTTGCAACCGATGCCTCGGATTTAGCGTGGGGAGCACGACTAGACAATCACTCAATATCAGGAACTTGGGACGTACAGGAAAGGTCGTTACACGGCAACATGAAGGAGCTGTTAACAATATTGAAGGTTCTGGAAATACGGGCGCCGAATTTGACACACGGCTCACTCTTAATTCAATCAGACAGCCGTGCAGCAGTAGCTTATCTCCGCAACGAAGGGGGGACCAAATCTCAGTCACTTGCGAAACTAGCTCGTCAAATTCTGGAAATCCTGGACGTATATCGAATCCAGTTCCGAATTTATCACCTTCCGGGGAGATACAACATTCACGCGGATTGCCTATCCAGACTCCGCCAGCCTTCGGAATGGCACCTACTTCCGAACTGCACAGACAGGATTTTCAGAAAAATGGGGACTCCCATGATCGATCTTTTCGCATCCAAAACTGCCCGAGTAGTAACCAATTACGCGACTTTGGACCTCAACGATTCGGAAGCAATGATTCACGATGCATTCAGCGTGCCGTGGAATTTTCCAATAGCGTGGGTGTTTCCACCACCTTTTCTGATCCCTCAAGTATTGAGGCATCTAACCCAGGCCTCGGGAATTTATCTTGTCGTGGTACCTCGCTGGGAGAAGGTTTTTTGGAGAGCGGATCTGAAGTCCCGGGCCATTGCAGCCCCTCACACACTGACGAATCTGAAGCGGTTTCTAATAGACACAAAGACAGGAATACCACCACCGAAAATACAGGAGATGGTACTGGAAGTTTGGAAGTGTGGGGGTGGTCAGAGGCAGTAAAATCATGGGATTGTAATCAAATTTCGTTACTAAAATCTTCTTGGCGAACTTCGACTTGGAAAACATATAAGGTGGCTTGGAATCGCTGGTTATTGTGGACTAATCACCACAACATAAATCCTCTATGTCCGAGCGGACCTCAATTAGCTCAATTCTTGGCAGATTTGCATCTCAATTTTAAATTCTCTTATAATACTATACTGCTTTATAAATCAGTAATAGCTACGTTATGTAATACAGAGTTATCTCGTAAATTAAGTAAAGATATTGTAGTCAGACATATGTTAAAGTCTATATCTTTGAAGAACCCCAGAACAACCAAACCTCCTATCTGGGATTTCAATACTCTTGCAGATTATTTATCTAATTATTCGGTAGATAAAAGTAATATTTTTCAGACCGTTCGACATACAGCCACATTATTAATATTATTTTCTGGTCGTAGAATTCATGATTTGACTTTATTAGATATCAGCAATGAGTATTGCATTTTTGGCAATGATTACATTATTTTTTGGCCTTTGTTCGGTTCTAAAACTGACTGTAGTACCTATAGACAGTCAGGTTGGAAGTTTTTAGTCAATACCGGAAATCGGAATTTGGACCCTATTTACTGGATTAACAAAACCATAACTATGTTAAATGAAAGACGTAGTAATTCTGGGTCATCAAACTTATTCGTAACCCTACGTGGGGCACCGAAGCCTGCATCTAGCACGGTAATTGCAGGATGGATCAAAACTATTATGAAAAAAGCTGACATAATAGCAACCCCAGGGAGCGTGCGTTCTGCGGTAGCTTCTAGAAACTTTGTTGACAATTTTCCTCTTGACGATATTCTATCTAGAGGTAATTGGAGATCGATAAATACGTTTCAAAAGTTCTATCGCCGGGAGATTATTTCAAACACTAAGAGATCATCTCTTACCTCTTTGTTTACTCCTGTAGAATGACAGTATTTTATTATAAATCTCTGATTTATTAATGAACTCCTAGTACAAAGATTTGGTTATAGGATTTCATTCATTACCCAATATGATCTACCAGTACAGTGTTTTTGTTATTAATGCTTATCTTACTACAAATTACATATGAAAGTGTTTTCTAGTATACTTAAGTGGATTAAATCAGACTATTGATCTTACAAGGATGTATTTATATGATTTAATAAATTCGTTTCGTTTCGCACATGTTTATTATCTGTAAAGATCATCATTTGAATTATATTTATTGATGTCACATTGGCTCTTTCACCAGGCGATAACAAACAGGTCTCATTATATTAAGCTTCTAATAACGGTCAAGTTGTTTAATAGACACGTTTTACCTGAAATAAAACGTATATTAAACTACTTACCTTATTAGAAGCTTACTTTTAATTGCTGCCTGGAATAATTCGACGCAATGATGAACATGGCGGTTCGAATCTCGAACGTTTCTCACCCCCCCACGCCTGGTGCATGGAAGGGGCATGTGCGAAAGAGACGGAAATATAATTTAGAAAGAGAGGTAATACACAACGGAAACGGATATGCCTATCTCATTATATTAAGCTTCTAATAAGGTAAGTAGTTTAATATACGTTTTATTTCAGGTAAAACGTGTCTAATTTATTGTCTTAGAACTTACCTATATACAACATTTGACACTCTGGAGTTCAACGAATCGTTCGAAAATAATATATTATTTTCTATAAGTTTAGATTTTGAAATGCGTTACATATATTGAATTTCCGAATTTAATAATTGTTTAACAGGTATTGAAACGGCCTTCAATAAAGTATATCGTTTCATTGGATAAGGATATAGAGTATGAATAATATGATTTGATTATTATCGGCACTTTTATTAATTTGCAAAATGGAGAAAAGTAGTTTTAGTGGCATAACTACAGTAGTTAGATATGGTATCGCGCATTTTTTATAGATATTAAAATGTTCTTTAATATTTTAGAACATTTTTTTGTTCTACCTTGAAACTATTCAATAGTTTCCGAAGCGCACGGATTTGTCTTAGACATCCCTATTTTTTTTTTTTTTTTTGAGAAAGTAGCCTATGTCGTTCGGTCAAAATGCAGCTTTCTAATGGTGAAAATTTTTTGAAATTAGTCCAGCAGCTTTCGTGTGAAAACGTTGCAAACATATTTTATACAAAAACACATGTCTCCTTTTATCATATAAGTTAAGATATATGATTATAATTTATTCCCAAGCCACGATGGTCTTTTGGCGGGCGACCCCCTTGGGAGTTGAAAGCGGAAGTTCTCGCAGCTTCTTACCAGTGCAGAGTAGCTGCGAGGGCCGGAGAGGAATCACCTAAAGCCGACAAGGTTAGGAGGGTCAAGATCATTGCCGACAGAGCCCTGATCCAAGCATGGAAACAGAACCTCGGGTCCCCAGCAGCTGGTGGGGCCATAATTGCGGCACTCCGCCCTCACTTGGAGCAATGGCTGGGTAGAAGACAAGGAGTGCTTTCCTACCGTTTGGTGCAGGTGCTAACTGGTCACGGCTGCATTGGAAAATACCTGCACCAAATCGTTGGCTGTGAGCCGTCGGCCACCTGCCACGAGTGTGGTGCTCCTGTGGACACTGCGCACCACACGGTGGCCGAATGTCCTGCTTGGGGACCTCAGCATCATCTTCTGACGTCGCAGATCGCTGGCAAGTATTACAGGTGCAATGCTTGTCAAAGAGCGGGCCTGGAATGCTGTTGCCACCTTCTGCGAAACTATCATTTCGCTAAAGGAGGCACGGCAAAGAGAGAGGGCGAATGCAGCAGAAGCACAGTACCCCGGACGGAGGGGAATGGGAAACAGGAGACGGAGGTTTATCCAACTCCTCCCCCTATAGTGCACTTTTGAGCCGGCTTCATTCGGAGTGGCCAGAGTGGAATGCCACAACGAACCTCTGGTCCTTCT
Source organism: Elymnias hypermnestra (assembly GCA_015832385.1). Classification (NCBI taxonomy): domain Eukaryota; kingdom Metazoa; phylum Arthropoda; class Insecta; order Lepidoptera; family Nymphalidae; genus Elymnias; species Elymnias hypermnestra. The sequence continues at coordinate 78,864 of JACTOM010000217.1, forward strand.
ATTCTCAAATGACGAGGGCTCCGCTGGGTTTTAGTGGGTATTCTGGTACTAGCGGCAAGTCCCACACTCCCGTCTGTCTCACAGGCGGGACCTAATGTAAGGCGGATGAATTCTTGTTCGTATTGAGAGTTCTAATACCGGGGAAGTTACTCTATTTGGAAGGGACTGGGACTTGGAAATAATACCAGGAAACTATACGCCACGAAGACATTTTAATTTCGTGATCATTCATGCGATAGTGATAAAAGTTTTCGGTACTATTACTGGCATTTAGCAAGAGATGTGCGGATCTTTTATAAAATAAGGCATTGCGAAGCCTTTTTTTACGCTGAGAAATGCCTTTATGCACCCCGATCACAGTAAAATCTTATCGGGAGTGTGGGACTCGCTAGTAAGCCAGAATACCCACAAAAACCCAGCGATATCCTCCGCATCCTTTTGTGGAACACCAGAGGGTTGGTAGACGCAATCTACCCTGGCACTTTGGAAGATTCGTTTGTGAAACTTCCTGACCATTGGATATTTAATAATAGAAATCTACACGTTTGCATTTAGACTGACTAACAAAGGCACGTACTATTAGCTGATATAGCTGACACATAGACGATAGTCGTCCTTGAACTTTAAACCTCAACCAATCTATAACAACATGCATATTGACTTCACCGCGGTGTTAACTGCGTAATTCCAGGTGACTTTTATTAAAACAAATAGTCAAGACACTTTATCATCAGCTGCCAGCTAGTAAACATTCGGTCGAAAATCAGTCCTGTTGTTCCAGAGATAAGACAAAACGAACAAGCAGATAGATCAAAACTAAGACAAAATAGTTTTGATAGAATTATCGTATATACTTGCACGTGTTTAGTGAAAGTTGTTAATTTCCAGTTAAAAAGCGACGGTCCAATTTTTTTATTAATTTGTAAAGATACTGTTTCTAAAGGAAACACTGTAAAATGAATTCACTTTATTGTATAGTTATCAGCTATTTATGATAACATAAATTCAATGTTTTGTACTACTATAAATTGAAAAATTACTGAAACGATTTAAAAAAGTGGGGGTGAATAAATTGCTCTGATCTATAAAAAATTGTATGGCAATATAGATGAGAAAAAAAAGGAGACGCGTCTGAGTTTGTTGTGGGCTCTTCTCTGGACTGGGCGCACAGAAACCCTAACTTTAGATCCTAAGTCGTATCATCGTCATCAACTATCGTAAATAATCTATGAAAAAAAAAACTATACTTGACTCAAAAGCGCTGTAAAAGCTTACTTGAATTTTTTAATTTGAATTTTTACAAATATAGATACGTACAAAATTGGTCTTTCGGTTGCATGAAAGATAAAGTAAAAAGCTAAGTAGCAGCCCATTAACGTCCCACAGCTGGGCACAGGCCTTCTCACTCATATGAGAAAGGGTTTTAAAACCCACCATGCAGCTCCACTGCGGATTGACAGACACAGTACACAAGTGCACTCTCTATTCCTTCACTCTCATAGTCCGATGTGACTGAAAATCCGATACGACCGGAGAGAGATCGGGTGCACGGGGTGGATCACATCGCCAACTTTCCAACTCCGGGCAAATATTGAGAAAATATTAATAGAAAACTCAATATTGATTGGCCCAACACGGGATTCGAAGCTAGGACCTCATATCTGTAATCGAACATGCTACCCACTAGACCAATGAGGCAGGTTAGGTGGAAGAGATTGCTTATAGCAAGAAGATCGGCCTTTGCACGCTTAAATCATAGTAACAAGTCTCTTAGTTTGTCTTTTTATTTTGTCTTGTGTGCAATAAAGTGTTATTATTCTCTCCTCTCTCATTCTCCTCTTCCCCGTCTCTCTCTTTCTCGATTTCGTCGTCGTCGTCGTCGTCGCTTCAACCGATGGATGTTCACTGCTGGACCTATATCTCCAGTAATGACGTCCACAAGGCCTGATCTTGCGCCTCCTGGCTCCAGCGGCTACCTGCGACCCTCTTTATGTCATCGGTCCACCTTGTAGGGGGTCTGCCTACACTGCACCGTCCAGTGCGGGGTTGCCACTCCAGCACCTTTGGACCCAACGTCCATCGGTCCTTCAGACTATGTGCCCCGCCCATCGCCACTTCGGGTTCGCTTCGCTTGTCGGTGACTCTGGTTCTGCTACGGATCTTCTCATTTTTGATTTGATCAGTAGAGAAACTCCGAGCATAGTCCTCTCCATCGCACGCTGAGTGACTCTGAGCTTCCGCATGAGGCCCATGGTCAGCGACCACGTCCAGTAGGAGCAACGTAGGCTACTTTTATTTTAGAAAAAAAAAAGACATGTGTAATTACGCGCTTAACATCTCGAGGAACAGCTAGTATTCAATTTTAAAAAATCATAATGTGCTGTGGTCAACGTTATCTACGTATGGGGTGAGCCGTAATCTGATTCACGCATTGAAGTCTCTCTATGAGGGTTCTAGTGCTTGTGTCAGAATAAACGGAGCGTACACGAAGTGGTTTCTTGTCAAAAGAGGTGTTCGACAGGGATGTGTTGCGTCACCATGGCTGTTCAACCTATTCATGGATAAATGTTTGATAGATTTAAAAGAAAGTATGTATGGGTTAAGAATGGATGAATTACTCATCGAATGTTTACTCTACGCTGATGATCAAGTTATACTTGCGTCATCCGCTAATGAGCTATGGGAGATGCTAAATATTATGAATGAAGCTTTGAAAGGGAAAGGAATGAAAGTGAATGTAAACAAAACGAAGGTTAAGCTTTTTGAAAGAGATGAATTTATGATGAATGGAAATATTTTGGCGTAGAGAAGTACGAGTAGAGGGACAAAGCAAGATATCGTGTGATAAGAGAACGTTGTGGTTTAAAAGAATATGTCATGACAAAAATTGAGAAAGGTATGTTTAGCTGGTTTGGGCATGTACAGAGAATGAATGAAAGGAGACTGACTAAAAGGATTTATGAGTCAAGAGTGAATGCGAAAGTTGGAATGGGAAGACCAAGGCGAACGTTCCTAGACCAGATCCAGGACATTTTAAATCAAGTCAAGAGTACTCTAAACCGACGAAATCGTATGAAAGATTTAATGAGAATGAAAGAAGCGAAGGAGATATGGAAGGATGGTGGCAAGTGGAAGGACGTGGTCTCTGCCTACACCTATGGGAATGAGGCGTGATGCTATGTATGTATGTATGTATAAAAATCATTGTAAATGAACTTGAGCGAATGAGAGAGTATTTTATTAACAACTAAAAATTTAAACAAGATTTGCACAAGTAAAGTGTGACCAAATAATATTAACAGGTTCTCGCAACTGACTTCCTCTATATTTTGAAGGGAGGAATAGGAGACAAAAGTTTATCAAAGAATCATCAATTCTCAAATTCATCACAGTACAGTTGTATGTATAATGTATACATAAACTCTGGAGATATATTAACATGCATCAATTAGCTGCATGTTCTATTATCAGCGCGGTCACGTTTTATTGCGCACGTAAGTCCTATGCATCTGATATATTGTTGCCAATTGACAGCAATCGTTCTATCGGTAGTATTATCAATATATCAGAATATTATTTCCTTGGTAAATGCACTTTTTGAATTGAGACTTCTTATGGCATGGTAGGAAATAACTTAATTTTGCGCGAGGTATATATGTGTAAAGGTCTTTGTTGGGTCTGTTAAGTCTATATTCAGTCACACAATGCTTCCTATCTCATTCTCTTCCACGTTAATTCGTATAAATTTATGTGTCTGTCTCCTTTTACTATGCTAAATCTATTAATGCTAAAGAAGTTTTCACTTTAATAAAATTACATTATAGAATTTAATACAATATAAGCCAAAGAAGTCCCACTTCCTTTATATGTACACACTGTATTCACACTCACTGTTTTTATTACATTTATATGATGATAAATCTAACATCAATTGGGATCTCGAGTTTCCTTGCGAGAAAAATTCAAAGAAATTTCAATTCTTACTCTAATGTTGCTATATATATTGAACAACATTTTATACATACAATATATCCATTTATAGAGCAAAAAGAGTGAAACACAATTTCAACACAAGAAATAAATACATATCTTAGATATGTAATGCCATATTTTAGAGTGAAGAAAAATCAAAAAATATTTGTCTGGTCTGCCTCCAAATAGTTTTAAGAAATATGTTAACAATCCTATTACAAAAGGTATATCTATAATGATGAAGATTATTTAAGCGACAAAGATATTTGGACTTGATTCCAGTTGCACATGAAAGCTAAATATGTTGTAACCTACAAAAACTATATTAAAAGGTTGACTTTCTTGCCAGTTTCTTCTTAGCTAAATCAACTTTACAAATCAGTAATAGATGTATTACCAACAGACAGACTACTGACAATTCAAAAGTGCTTTTTGAGCCTCCTTGATTAATGAATATTTTGATTTTACTTGAATAAAGAATTCTTTATTGAAGAAGCTAACAGCAATTTATAATTGTCCTAAATTTTCATTTTACCACATATCGGGTGGTGATCATATAAAAGAGTGATGTAAAATCGTGTGATTCAAACTCATTTGAGTATCCATTGGTATCATTATCATTATAATATTCATCATCTCTAGAACTATCAATGGTTTCTACACACCAGCATACTACTCTAGCAGCAATGATGTACAGGGTGATAACTCCAGACTTAACATAAGTAACATTCCAGACTTAACAACATTCTGGCCTAAATTTTTCCTCTCTGTAATCAAACTCAGTAAATTTGCTTGGACAGCGTAGTTGTACCATTTGTTGTTGACTCAAAATTAAGTAAACTAAGGTAACTTATTAAATAAGGGTACAAAAGCGAGAATGGCTGGTGCATAGTTATTGCCTGCAAAGAATATATGTTTACTACTATATTGTAAATTGTTATTCAATTTTGACAAATTTTTTTTCAATTAAACTTTTTTAGGCAAAGTGAAATATACATTTATTAATAATGAATAACATAACTTACATTTCCATTGCTCAGTTTTCCATTGTTACAAGTTGCTGTCACCAATGTCTTAAAGAGACTCATTGTAGTGTTTCAAAATCTGAAACAAGCAGTAGGAAACTACTTGTAAATCTTATAAATATGCAATAAATTCTTAAATTTAAATTCAGTCATGCTCATAACTTCTGCCCACTCTGTTACTTCATGATGATCACTACCGCTCTGTCAAGAGTGAAACGAATAAGAAGAATGCAATAGCTAAGGGCTGATGACATTGTTAATAATTTACTAGTTTAAAAAAGGTATAGATGATGCAATTCCACCCTGTAATCATCCCAAATCAGTCATTGTCCATTTTAATGGCTGAGATATGAGCAACAAGGCGACTACTTCTAAAAATTCTATCCTATGTGTTACCTCCTTGATGAACACCATTTAGAAAAATCTATCAGTAGACTCCTAGAAAGGATCCTGTAAGTTCCCTTTATAAAATCTATGAGCCTGATTCATTACACGTAATGGGTCCTACACTGGAATTTACAGTGTTGGTAGATCCTAACATCATGCAGATTATCAGTGTCCTGGCCTAGTGGGAGGCTTTGGCCATGGCTAGTTACCACCCAACTAGCAAAGATGTACCGCAAAACAAAGAAATTTGTATTCCGGTACAATGTTACTGGAAACAGAGTGTGAAACAACCCTAAAACCATTGATTAGAGACATCTACATACTGCCGTTATTTGGTGTATTGGTGTGGATTCCATCAACCTATTACTTAATTATTACTTTGTCTAAATTGTCTTTTGTGTATTTATCTTGTAGGTGTTAAGTTACTAACTGTATATATGTATATTTGCTGAATTTTTTCTAAGCAGAATCAACTCTTTGAACCGGTACTACTTACTATTTAAAATTGCTTTTTGAGCATATTTGAATAAACTATATTTTGATTTTGATTTTACTAACAATAAGAAAGTCTTGTTACTGGAAAATAAATAAATCTATTAACTCATATCTCCATAAAAAAAAAATTATAATTTAGCATTAGAAAATGTTTAGTAGTTAATAGCTCTTACAGCACTAGTGGCTTTCATTGTTAGATTGTATCATTACTTACCATCAGACAAAATTCTGTAATTTGATAATACTTAGTTCTTATAGTCTTATCTGGCATAATGGGTCTAAGAGTTCCTTACAGCTTCTAGGCATATTAAGCAAGTAAAAACACTAAACATGTGACACTATGTGAAAAACATTCGGGGCAACAGCTTGCAAATATAGATTATGTTGTAACATCAATAATATTAAACAATAAATATAATTCTATAATCATAACAACAATATTTAAAATTGTGTGGGCTGTGTAATACAAGATCACAATGTATGGTCTGCTACTCTGTAATTTTCCTATTGATGCCAAGCATGTACTACAAATAGAATCCATTAACTTAGAAACTCACATTTATTAAGAAACATTTTTATGGTTAACAAAAAAAAATTAATTTACATTTCTGTACATTCTAAGTCAAAAATTTTAGGCTCATTACATTAAACTAAATATAATAAAATACGAGTTACTTCTTAATACAAGCTACTTATTAATTCAGGTTCACACACAAACCAAATGCACCTAAGAACACATAAAAAACGAAATTACAAAATTAATTTAACTTATATAAAAATAACATAAAGAATGAAAGAAGCTAACAATAATTTTGAAAGAAGCCTATAAGCCTATTTACGTGATTTTTTAATAGACGATGCTGTAATAATGTTCATAAAATGAATGTTATTAATCAATTATTATTTTAAAAAAGGATTGTATTAATAGAATGTTATCTACTGTAATAATGAGTAACGGTAAAATTTGAGTGAGTAATTAATTTATTATTGCCTGAAAATTTTAACTAGACTATATATCGAAACAGTGTGAATTGAAAAAATACAAACTGAAAATATCGTCTTACCTTCGCAGCTCTTATAAATTATTTCTTTCGTAAAAAAAAATTAGATCAATTATAGAGAGAGTACAGTTAAACCGTATCAAACTTGCATTTTCACTTAACTACTTCGCTTCTCAATACAGTTCTATTAAGCCAAGACACGTTTTTCTAACACCACTATTTTTATATTTAACCATTCAAAAGGTTGACGACTAATTAGTGCACAAAAAACTATTTTATTTTTGTTGATAATTGGAACAGCGGGTTAAGTATATAATTTTCTAATTAATTTTACCAAATTCTCAACTACTAAAATCAACAACCGACTACCCACAGACTAGGTAGAAATTGCGACTGCGAATCGCTACTTGACAAGGGCTTTGTATAGACTATAGTGTATACACGATACAGAGTAAGTCATATATGTTGTGCTGTTGTAGATGAGCTTCTGTAAAGTGTATGCATATAATCTTTAGTAGATTATAAAGGGGTCCTAACAAAATTTACACCCATATGTGGTTTAATATTTCCTAAATCTTTATAACCAAGTTATCAATCTACTGCATATGTTAATCACACTACATAACAATTGCGGGATATGGTGTTCCATATTAGTAGAGTTTTAGCTAAGAACCTGGTGGGCTTTAGTTATTTTAAAATGTACTTTAAATGAAAACATTCAAGATTTGATTTTATATACAACGATTACAATAAACTAATGCTTTTACCATCTTGACACTACAAATAGAAATCTTCCACGAGTCATGCAGCGATTTTATAACAAATAAATTTTTCACTTTTTTTTCATAAACACGACTTTCGCAATTTGGCTATACGTTTAAATAGCACTCATTCATTTTTCTAATGGAACATATATTTATATACAGTTATACTTTAACTTTATTAAATATGGATAAAGTGTAGTAGATAATAGATTTTGATGCATCTGCATAGAACAAGACTTCGGTAGTTTTGTTCTACGCAAATGCATAAAAATCTGAACAAAAACAATAGCCAAACTGCTGTATGGCATCATAAAAAGAAACATATTAAATAGAAGATGCTAATATTCAAACGTTTAGCAGTTTGTATATACACGGCGTATATTATTTCTGTTGAAATTAATCCAATCTCTAGAGATTACATACATACATGATACAACTACCAATTCGTCAAGTGTTGTCAATTGTCAATGTCAATAAAATGTCACATGTCAGAAAAGGCTTCAAAACAACGTGGCGGTGTTTATTTAATTTTAAATTTGAAACTTAATAAATTTAGGTAATGAATTGCCTTCAAAATGAATGAAAGTGATGGAAAAGAATTTGCAGAGCTTGGAGTTAAGCATTGGCTTATTAAACAGTTGCTCACACTGGGTAAGTGTATAGGTTAATTTAAACAAGTACAAACTTACATTTAAAACTTTGAAACTAGATATTTAAAAAAACTATAGAAATCATATTTTCTCGTAAGAGAAGTGTGTCATTGAGTTCTGTAAAAATAATAAATCTGCACATAAGTCTCGTACAATGTTAATAAAAAGTAATGTTTCAAAAAAATATTTTATATTTGATTGATTCGGTTTGTTGTAATAATTTTTAGTACCATCTACATATTTATTTAAACTTACACAGATGGATATAATTTTCAATATATTTTTTTTAAAATAAATATTAAATTGACACAATTATATAATTTATATATTTATTTGGTTAACGAGAAAGAGCTTGTTATCCTTAACACAGATGATTTGAAATATTTTTTAAGTTTAATACAAAAATGTAGTTTTACATTTAAATGTTTAAACTTAAAATAAAAAAAACAAAAGCAATTAACTGACACTGACAAAAGTACCATCCAGTTTTAGGGACACGGGTAAGATCAGTTAAATATTATAATAATAATAGATTTTTATTAAAAGCAACATTTGGCTCAGTTTAGTATACCAAGTTAAAGAACTTCTTCTTTATTAGAAAATCATTTAGTCTCAGGAACCCATGGCGCCAATGTCTACACTATGTAAACCACAAAATAGTATTCTGAAGTAATGCATATGTTTAAAAAAAAATATTTTGTAGGCTGTTAAAAAGATCAATGAGCAATATAGTTAGTTAGTATAATGTTTTCATTTGACCAATATCAACTTGGTTATAAGAAATTTTTATTAGATGTAACCTTACATTAATTAACCATTATACCATATTATTTTCTTGCAAGTTCATGTCAATGTGTATGGTTTGTTTAATAGGAATCAGGACACCAACACCTATACAAAAAGGCTGTATATCACAAATATTAGCTGGACATGATTGTATAGGAGCTGCCAAAACAGGTTCAGGGAAGACATTTGCATTTGCACTACCAATATTGCAGAATTTAGCTGAGGATCCATATGGTATATTTGCTCTGGTGCTCACACCGACTCATGAACTTGCTTATCAGGTATAAAATAATTTTATAATAGTTTAACCTGCAATCTGAGTTAGATTTTTTTGTATGCTTAATTATTTTTCTATTTCATTAAAGTTTTTTCTTAATTCTCCCTTTTTATTTAAACACATCACTGTATTAGAAAGAGATGTCAATTTTCTATAATTGGTGCATTTATCTGAAGTGTTATATATATATTATTATACTAAGCTTTGTAAAAGTATAACACACAACCTATATAGTGAATTTAAAAAAGTCTCATTTCAATTATGCAATATATAATATGTAAGGATGCAATTTCTGGCTAAAAACATATGTCGTCGTCGTCGCTTTAACCGATGGACGTCCACTGTTGGACATAGGTCTCACATAATGATGTACACAAGGCCCGATCTTGCACTGCCTGGCTTCATAAACATATGTAGGGCTACTGATTTTATCATTTTTTTTATTGTCGTTTTAGAGTAACTTACTATGTTATCTTATATTGTATTATTAAAAGGTTATACATTAAACAAATTTTAAACACTATGGTATTTACTGGTAATAAATAAATACAATATGCAGACAATTTTGCTATTTTATATATCCTGAAGAAATCAATCCCACTTTTGAACAATAAGTTAATGTTTTTAAAAAATTCAGGTAACCATTAAAGGGAACTAAATAATTCATTCTTTGGTATAGAAAAACTGATCTGAAGCAGATTCAGTTGATAAAAGAATTGACGATCAAAAGAAAGACCATAGACTGATAGAAAAAAACATGTTAAAACCAGTTTTGTTTCATAGAAATATACTGTACATGTAATATTCACAAGTTTTTGTGTCCACATAAGTATAGTGACACAATTTTCTTGTTATAGATAGCAGATCAATTTCTTATATTGGGACAGCAGTTGAAATTGAGAGTATGTATAGTCACAGGCGGTTCAGATCAATTAGAGGAATCCTTGAAACTATCCAAGAGACCACACATTGTGGTGGCAATGCCAGGAAGACTAGCTGACCATATTACAGGCTGTGATACATTTAGTTTAAAGAAGATTAAATATTTAGTACTGGATGAAGCTGACAGGTAAGGAATTTGTAATAACTCACATTTTATGTGATAACAAGCTGACCTGGCGAAATTCATACCACCATAGAGTCAATAAATAAAAGAAAACTAAATGATAATTGTAGAATTTTTCAACTTTAGTAAAATATGTGGTCAAAACTTAATAGGAGCAAAATCAATTTTGGTATTAAAAAAAACATTATACTTGCAATTACAAATTGTTGATTGTCAAATGTAAAAAACAAAAGTTTTGATTTGGATTTAATTGATTTCTAAATGACGGGATGAACATTAAATGTTGGACAGGTAGTAATTGTTTCCAAGGGAAAGCAAAATTGTTATGTTTACTATATTTCAAGCATGTTTTCCATATTTACTTACCTTTTAAACATTCCCTGGACTCCCTCAAATATTTCAAAACCAAAATGAGCCAAATCACTCTAGCCATTTTCGAATTTTAGCGAGACTAATGAAAACAGCAATTGATATAAATATAACGACATAACGATCCTAATATATATAGCACTTATTTAAACACATTAGTTTAAACATTTACTCAATTGATTGTATTACTTCCAAACACAAAACATTTTTCAGCTGGAAAGTTCTTTATTTATTTATTTATTTAGGATAACTAACAAATGTCACATTTACACATAAAAAGAAATACAAATTAATTAAACAGAGTCATGGTCAATGTACATTATAGTAACAGTTATCACAGCATGCATAAATTTTTTAAAGAAATCTAAAAGCTATACAATAAAAAAAATTTTTTTTAGCTTTTGGCGTGCTGGTCTCTTTATATTGAATGATACTGAGCCATCACGCTCACCTATGTAACATTTGTTGCAGTAAAATAGACCCTCATCATTCAAGTTGTCAATGACTATGATATATTTATTATATGAATTGTAGAAGAATTTAACAAATGTACACTGTTTGATTACAAACAAAAAGAGTAATTGTTAATTAATCTCGCCTTTTACAAGTTTTGCAGGATCATAGACCAAGTTCTTTTTAAATTGCCCATTAAGTTAATTTTAAAATGACAAATTGGTTAAATGAACAAGGTCTTAAACATTGAATAAATTTGAGTAAATGTGATAAACCATAGAAAATGTTTAGTAAATATAAATGTATAACACTATGATGTCCTAGGGGTAAGTGTGTGGATTGTCATTAAGAGTAATCGCAAGTTTGAAACCTGAACAGGCACTGTTAAGTTCAACTTTATAGTAATGAAGTTTACGTTCTTGATCTTTCTTTTCGATCCATTATTGTGCTTTACATTGTAGGAAAAGATAGTGAGGAAATCTGCTAGTGGGCCTGTGCTATAGAAACTCTCTCTTATGAGTAAGGATGCTGTGTCCATCAGTTGAATGTTAAAAAACTACCACTTACCTTTGTTACCTTAACATTTTAGCTGCTCTAGTACAGTTTATAATATAAACTCTACTGGAGAAGCTAAAAAAGTAAAGGTGACCGATTTCAAAGAACATTAAAATGTAGGTAATTTAGACACAACATGTCAGGTTTGATATAATACCCTATCTGTCTATCATTGACAACTGACATAGTGTCAACTGACAAGGAATTGGATAGCCACAGTCACGTTTTCATCAAAACACAACATACCAGGAAATCATAAATATCATGCATCTGTTAAGGATCGTAGCTGGATGATATTTAAATGTTTATATAGGAATAACAAACAAGCCTCACCCACACTTATTCACTGCCGTGGAAATTGAAAACATTGAGTACTAGGAAGCCATAAATATAGAGAAGGTCCTGTCGGTTCGAACTCACTGTAGTGGCAACTACTACGTGATTAAATGCAAAAGATAACCAATTCTGTTGTCACTAAACTAAACCTTTTCAGTAATTATTGAATTGAAAACTTATTTAAGTGACCATATGTATTTGAAGGTATTGAACGACATTGAGCCGTCACACTCGGCTAAGTAACGCTCAATCGAGTAAAGTGCTCTCATATGATATAATGATTACAATTATATTTTGTTGACGTAAGCACGAACCCAGTAACTGGGTCGAAATATCGACAAGATATATAATTGCCATCATGGTATGTATCCGTTAATACAGTTTAAGTTGTCATTGAACCACGAAAATTAAAGTTTAAAATAAAATGCGCTCGATGATTTCTAAGGGAACTATTGTCAACGTATCACTGTTATGCTTGTTAAATACTAGCTGTAAATGTTTGCTGCTTAAAGCTGTTTAACCGATCGGAATTGATAGACTTCACTTCGCATTTATATTTTTTCTTATGAAATAATTATTTTATTTGTATTAACGCATTTAGTGTTGTTTCTTATTTCGTCTATTATTTCTAGGTTATTCAGTGAATCATTTCAAGGTGACCTTGAGACAATATTTGAAGCTCTGCCACAGAAGAGACAGAATTTACTATTTTCTGCCACCATTACAGATGACGTTAAAGAATCTAAACTGCTGCCCTTAAATAAAGAGGTAAGTTTTTATTGACTTTTTAGTTTATAAGCTTTGAATCATTTATGAATAATAAATAGTTTTGTGATTTATATCATATCGTAAAATACGCCAATTGATACAATCGGTTTTAATGCAAAAAAAATTGTAATATTTATATTACTTTATATAAATAGATACTGAACTAAAGGTAAAAAAGCAATAGATGTGCCTATATAGGGTTTCATATTGTACTAATGACACCTTTGACCTTTAAAAATCGATCTTGATTAAAAAATATGAATTTTGAAACGTTTTATTAACATTATTTACGCTGCGTCATGTTAGTACAGCAAAAATACATTACTTAAACAATGCTTTGTTCGCTGTTCGTTATTTCTTGTAACGCTCTAGTCACGCATTCACCAGCTTACCTTATTTCAAAAATATCCTAACAGGTTACCGCGTTTCCATCTTAGACTCACAATGTGATGAGATTACAGTAAAGCATTAAGCCACCAATCAGAAATAAGGAGATCCGTAGCAGAACCAAAGTCACCGACATAGCCCTACGAATCGCGAACCTGAAGTGGCAATGGGCGGGGCACATAGTCCGACGAACCGATGGACGTTGGGCTAGGAAAGTGCTGGAATGGCGACCCCGCACTGAACGGCGCAGTGTAGGAAGACCCCTCACAAGGTGGACCGACGATATAAGGAGTATCGCCGGTAGCCGCTGGAGCCAGGTGGCACAAGGTCGGGCCTTGTGGGCATCATTTCGTGAGACCTATGGCCAGCAGTGGACGTCCATCGGTGAAAGCGACGACGACGACGACGATTAAGCCACCAAAAATATTACCAATAAAAATGTAATAAACGTAACTCACTCTCTTTTTATATTAACGTCAAGTTAAAATGAATAAAGAAGTTTTATTGTGATACTTCTGATTTAGATTTACTTATACGTTTTACTCCTTGTAAAAATGTTGACTATGAAATAAAGTAGATCGGAATTGTTCCCTTCTGGATGACCACCGCTCAGTCCTTTATATCAAAACATAATCTACCAGGCTTCCATAACCATGAAAGAGATACCTATGTCAAAGGTGAATTGGCCTGCAATGTTTGTTTACTATAAACGACACACGGCAGCATAGAAGGTCACTCACACATGTTGGTAAAAATCAATATTGAAACTTAAACATAGGTATCAGGCTGTTATAAATGTAAGAGTATTCACACTCTTGTAATATTTTAGGGACTTATCACATAGAATGTCAAATACAATATACATATACGGGATCCTTAATTAGGCGGTCTCCGTTTTATTTGTCTATACAAACGTCAGACAGCCTCCCTAGCGCAGTGGTGCGAATACTTGTATTGCTAGCAGAGGCCCCGAGTTCGATCCTCGGTAGGGTGAATTTAGATAGTTGTATTTTCTAATTCGTCTGAATTGGACTTCGCCCTAGGGTAGTTACCACCCTACCAGAAAAGACCGTGTTCCGTTACGCTGCTGTGTAAAAGCATCATGTGTATAAAGCATCTTACCAGATTAGCGTGCTTCCATTTTGGACTGTATCATCACTTGCCATCATGTGAGATCACAGTCAAGTGCTAACCTAACAGCAATAAAAAAATATGTAAGAGGCACGTAGTACCATTATATGATATTGTACATATAAAAGCAACTATCTTGATCTCGTTATATCGGCTATATGATTTACAGAAAACAATAAAATTTTCTTTTTTAGGCTCGTATCCTAAAAAGATAAAAATNTTGTTATAGTAGAATATTTGATTTGAGAAGTCTTAGTTGGCAGTACGTTTTACTTTTTTGTGATGAATAACATCACTTCTACCAACGAATTTTCTTAAACCAGAAAGGTTGCCTGCCAGATAAAGCTTTATAGCTATGCCTATAGCGGCTGCCTTTTGCATATTGTGCAAAAAAGATAATGTTTTTATGATAATTAACGCTTTGTATTTATGTCTATTATATGTATTTTCAAAGTGTTATCACTAGGACAGAGAATTTGTTAAAATTCTTTGTAACGGAAATTATCAGTGAATACTTTCTGTAATATACATACATACATACATAGCATCACGCCTCATTCCCATAGGGGTAGGCAGAGACAACGTCCTTCCACTTGCCACGATCCTTGCATGTCTCCTTCGCTTCTTTCATTCTCATTAAACCTTTCATACAAGTTCGTCGGTTTAGAGTACTCTTGACCTGGCCGTTATTTAAAATGTCCTGGATTTGGTCCAGGAACGTTCGCCTTGGTCTTCCCCTTCCAACTTTCGCATTCACTCTTGACTCTGTCATATTACATTTCATTATTTAACTATACATTATATCCTAGAAGATTTATATAATATAGCAATAAAATTTGTATGACTATTAATAAATAAAAACTACACTTGACACAATCAATGATGAACATTAAAATTCAAAAGTTTCTAGAAAAAGTACAACTCAAATATTTTTCAGGTTTTTTGGCTGGCTATAACTAAAACTACACCTTGTTTGTGAAAATAGCCTCAATACTGTCTCACGTTTTCATGAAAACATTGAGTACTAGGAATACATAAATAGTTAAGAGGTAGTTTAAAACGTTTTGTCAATCATCAACTACTTGTTTGTCGATCTCAATTGAATTAAATTTCTTCTAATGTAACATAATTACTTTTAGTTTTGTGAGCCCCTTCGACACCTCACATTCGCGAAGATTGCCGATTCAATCATCATTAAAAATGCCACCAGATTGTTCACCCAACGCCCCGTCGTCTACTTGTCATCAGCCGAGGTTATTCTGTACGATCGAACTGTTGTTCAACAGGAAAGTTTACGTTTCTTTTTTTTTTTTCGAACTGTGTTTAGCTGTTAGCCCTACTGGCTTTTACAGCGTAACCGGGAGGAGGACGGGCTCTTATGAAGGCCGCCACTTTTAGAGTGCGAGCCCTGAAAAGGGCTCGCTCTCCGGGGAAACGCCGCTCCAAGGGCGTCTCCTGCGAGACCGAGCCTCGGCTTGGAGCGACGTTATCCCAGAACATCACCTGAAACGGACAAAACAGAAGCACCCCCGGGAACGTGAGTGAAGTCCACGTCCGGGTGACGTCAGAAATCGGGGACCTCGACTCCGCCGGCGGAGTCGCTGTGTAGCGTTTGTGATAGTGTNTTAAACCGACGAACTTGTATAAAAGGTTTAATGAGAATGAAAGAAGCGCAGGAGATATGCAAGGATCATGGCAAGTGGAAGGATGTTGTCTCTGCCTACCCCTATGGGAATGAGGCCTGATGCTATGCAATATGGAAATGTGACCTGTCAGAAGTGGGTATACTCGTATACTTATTTGATTATTATGACAATAGAGTTATTGTTGTTCTTCTTGCTTTGAAATAGGATTTGTTGTCTGGACTTTTTATCATTGTATATATTTGACACGTAAATATATACACAATGAGATTTTGTAGGAATCATATCAGTTTATTTCCTACTGGATTTCTGTACGTTAAAGAGCGAAATTAATGAGTAAATATTCGTTTTAGTTTCACATATCTTCTGTATTTTTTTTTTCACATAAATATGTAGCTTTGTATGATTTGTTATGATTTGATTTTTAGCTAAATATTTCATAGATTACATTCTAAAATGTAAATCAATTAAAGCTAGATACTTGGATTTGAATATAGATTAAGAGTTTAAGAATATCTCTTGAGTTTCACGGGTAGACTCTTACCTTCAGAATCGGTAGTAGATTCATTACTAACGGACAGATCTCAAGATTCAAATAATATTTGTACTTAAGTCAATAATATTTTGATTTGTTTACACTCAGGCTTTTAATCTTAATACTAAAACATAGTGAAACCGCGAGATGTAGAGCAAGAGAGACAAGATTGTTAGAGCATAGACTCACCATGCTACTCCACTGCAAGTGTCCTCCCTATACCGAACGTATAATATAATCTAGTGAAATAACAGTGAGTAGATCGTTTTACTTTTTAAAAAGTTAACACTTTAAATTAACGATTGATTAATTTATGCTATTCTTTACAATAAGTCTTTGTGTAACGTCAATAATTCCCTCACCATTTTTCGTGATGCTGCATGTAAGATATATCAGAATTGACAATCTTATCATGGTCTGAACATCTTATCATGAAAAAAGTGTGGATGAACTGTGTGAAAGAGGATATGTGTATAAAGGGGTGTGAATGTAGAAATGACAGTGGATAGAGTGAAGTGGCGAAAGGAAACATGCTGTGCCGACCCCACCTAGTGGGATAAGGGCAAGAAAAACAACAAACAACAACATATTACTGGTGGTCTTGTAATAAATAAAATAAAAGTTGTGGATTATATGTATTCCATTGAAATACATAACTTTTTTATAGGTATTAATATTTTACTTCAAAACGAAATTTCCTTTTTTCTAACACGTTAAGTTGCTTTACTATATTTGTTCATATTTTGAAAAGTAGCAACTGATTGTTGATACAATTACTTCGTGACTTTAGGTTTTAAGTTGTTCGTTACTACCATAGGTTATTAGAATTAGTGTGTGGAAATAAAAACTATATTTGACGATTCAAAAGCGCTGTAAAAGCCTGCAGAATTTAAATTATAAAAATGTAATGAATTTTAAATCTTAATTTATTAATTGTGGATTGTATATTTCATTGGAATATTTTATTCTTATATTTATATTGACCCCAAAACGAGATCCAGCTTATATGCCTGTTTCTCTTATCCTATACGTTAAAATGATGTTGTTTTACCTTATTTTTTCTCATTATAGTTTAAAAAAAAGCAACTTTTTTTATAAATTTTCTCGTACTTAATTTCTATCAACAATCATAGGGCTTGTGCTCTATCTGAATTAATCTATATTGTTTTAACGGGGTCACTTTGCAAGAAGTGTTTTTTTGGAAGGTAAAGTCAGTAAAATTCGCGGGGTCACATTAATTCAAAACATTGCTTACTGGGCTCCCATAAATATACAAGAGTTTGAGCTTTGAAAGGATCAAGCTTGTGTGCAGTGTTTACAAATTCACGATACACTTAGACACAGGTTGCTCACATAAATAAATAATATCGATATCAAATTCAAAACATCTGTAGCAGGGCACTATAAATGCAAAAAGGCTTTAGTTATAACATAGGTGCTTTTCATATATATTGAGATAAAATTTTTGTAAATCCCAATATAAAAAGTAAGTAGCAACCCATTAATGTCCCACTGCTGGGCACAGGCCTCCTCACTCATAGGAGAGAGGGTTTTTAGAGCATAGACCCTCCACGCTGCTCCACTGCGGATTGGCAGGCATTGTACACGAGTGCACTCTCTATTCCTTCACTCTCATAGTCCGATGTGATAGAATACGACACGACCGGAGAGAAATCGGGCGCAGGACCAACGGTTTTACGTGCTCTCCGAGGCACGGGGGTGGATCACACCGCTTACTTCCTACATTCGGGCAAATATCTTAATAGAAAACTCAGTATCCATTTTTGAATTGGCTCGACCCAGGACTCGAATCCACGTATTAGCTTATTATTATTCTAATTACAAACTATTCATAATCTAATAGTTTTCCTAAATAATCTTCCAACACAGAGGCGGCTTTACCTTATAGTTGAGGGTTTGGGTTGTGGTGTTGGGGGGCGCCGCACGCGGCACTTTGAATGAACGTGGGCTTACTAGAGGCCACTTAACAATGATTGTTATGGAGCAGGTGTCTATAGCCCGAGACGCCTGTGTTCCAACTCAAAAATTAAAGCTTAAATCTTATTTAACTGAACAGACAATAAACATTTCGAAGTTGGCACTGTTGATGTCAACATTGACTATTTCGCTAGAGTAATACTCCGAGCTTTCATTTTCCTGGTATGGTCCCGAGTTCTATTCCAAGCAGGGCAAGTTTAGAAAATTGTATTTTTACAGTGAATTTTTATAGCACTGTAGGAACACTTCAAAAAATAATATATGACAAGATACTTATACATAATTTTAATTATATTAAACAATTTAATAAAATATAAGCAAAAGAAGTTTCACTATCCCATGTCAACACTGATTCATGGACACTTTTTTATTCGGTCTAGATACCTGTGAAAGATTTTCCGATACTGTGTAGAACTGTAAGAGGAAAATAACCCTTTTTCCACGTTAAAGAACTACCAAGTTAGACTGTATCATCATCACTTAACATGTGACATCACAGTCATTGACTTCTTAACAAAGAAGAGCACTATAATGTATCACAATCTCATTAAAATTATATAAAGATATCTTCATCTAGTTTTAATAGGTAGGATTAAACTTAAAATCTTATTAATTAAAAAGTCAAATGAAACATATTTTTTTGATTGATTTATTTTTTTAATATCAAATTTGCTTTTTCAAACAAATGTGGTACAGCTACATTTTGATCAAAACATAGGCTACCAGGGTTCCATAATAGAGAAGATATTTGTCGCTACGGTTGTTGAAAGTGAGAGTAGACTATCTTCGTGTGTGGGATGTTTATGAAACCCTATACAACTTTGAATAACACTACAACAAAAATTCCATATCAAAATTAAAAACATAGGTATCAGGGAATTATGAGTACGAGAGTTGTATAAAACATTGTCTTTGCTGGTTTTTTTTTTTTGATGCTGATAGGTTAGGGGTTGACTATATCACCTGATGGTAATTGATGACGCAGTCTGAGATGGTCGGGTTTACCTAGAATGACATAATTTACCTCTTACGGTTGCTACAACACCCAGCCTGAATGCAATTGCATATCTTTACTGGTAGCCATGACCAAAGCCTTTCACGAGTCCAGATCTAAATAAAAAAGGTCTATACTGTATTAGATTCCACATTGTTTCTTCGTAAAGTGTGACTTAGAAAGAGCCACAAGACATACATACTCACACATACGTATAACGAAATTTTGTAATTTTCATAAATCCCACCTACCAGTCGAGACCCACAAAAATTCAATATCTACGAAATGAACCCGACATTTCTGTTAGCGAAATGAGTACTCTTACCATTGCACCAGCGAGTCTGTAAAAAGGATTTATCTCATATTTTAGGAAGGACAGACGATTGAGCATTGTTTAATATTTCTCTACCTCATTGGTAAGCTCGTTTGGCTACAGACCAAGAAATAAAAAAAAAAATATGCCTTCGGATCAATTCAGAATGGATATAGGTTTTTTTGTTACGAGTCTCTCAGTCAGTATAAACTTGATGAGGGTGATAGTTCAGCACTGGATCTCCTCTCCGTGAGTGTATTTATAATTCCTTCACTCTCAGTGAAGGACTACGTCACGTTTTCAGCAAAACAGCTAACTAGGGTTTCATTAACTGTAAAGAGGTTCTTGGCAACATAACTAATTGTATTTTGTCTACGAATCTACGTTACGTAACCTACACCAGACAAGTACATATAGGAGATGTTTCATTTTACAAAATAATGTACGGTTGTATGTATATAATTCTTCTTGTTCAGTACCATTGTACTCAACAATTTCTTCTTTGCCCAGGATTCGAATTCGTGGTTGGTAAGAAGAATCCATGCGTCTACCTATTGGTCCGTTGTGGCTTTTTAAAATATATTCTCATATATATTACCTCTCACTGAATGTAAAACTCTACAAATTGAGTAAGATTATTGCAAACTAACTCCTTTAGTAGACGTTCACTAATGGGTTGGAAACTACGCTGTTGTCCCTATTGGTACGACGCTATATATCTACAAATAATTAAAATTGGAGTGTCAGTTTTTAATTTTATATTAACAGCATAACTAAACACATCTAGAGATATATCAATGAAAACAAATTCCCGGCGGGACCGATTCTGACGGAACTTTCACTGGTAGATAGTTGATGTCATAAGGAGCAATATAGGCTACTTTTTATGACATTTAGGTATCTACAGTTGTTTATTAAATAAAGACGGAGAGGAGCATTGGACATTTCTAACCTTTCACAACTTACATAGAGACAATTCGCCGGGTCACGTTTTTTCAAAACATTGCCTACTAGGCTCCCATAAATAGAGAAGAGTTAAAGTGTTTTGAAATAAAAGCTCTTAGTGTGTGTAGAGTGTAAACGCTAGTATACAAGTTACACACATATAGGAACAAAATCAATATAAAATTCAAAACATCCCTAACAGGGAGTTATAAATGCAGAAGTGTTTGAATGACCAGAGCTTTTGGTACTCCCAATATTTAATAAACTGATATGATACACTGGGTCCGAGGTCGGGCCATTTCAAAAATTGATATTAAGTTTTCTATTAAGATTTCCTGAATATATTACCGAAGTTGGGAAGTTGGTGGTGTGATCCAAGCCTGCCAACCCGCTGTGGAGCAGCGTGGTGGGTCTGAGTGAGGAGGCCAGCCAGTGCCCAGCAGCGGGACCATTAATGGGCTACTATTTGGCTACTTTTTACCTCATTTAATTTTATATGATAATAAAACAATGTCCTTTAAATCCATACAAATGTTATGATTGTGAAATTAATCTCTGCCTGTATTTTTACGCTAAAATGCCTGATCTTGTGGAATTTAGGCATAGATGGGACATGAAAGTTTCTGTCAGTTTGAAATTCCATGTCTCTTTACCTTTTCTGTTGTGATTGAAAATCGTTACTTTTCTTATACATACATATATACGAGTACATAGCATCACGCCTCATTCCC
>JACTOM010000217.1:102999-124681 GCA_015832385.1 Elymnias hypermnestra
CCCCCCCCCCCCATAAATACCAGGCGCGCATAAACACACAAGAGATTTTTTTTTATCTCATTTGGTCACTAAAATTATTAGAATCGTTAGTCGTCGTCGTTAGATGTCTTTTGCAGGATTGCGACCATAGCTTGCGTGACTATGCGTGAAGTGGATGCAAACTTACACAAAAACTTTAAAATTAATCTTAAAACTAAAAAAAAAAATTTTGACATACAATTTCAAAGAGGCCGAATAACACGAGAACATATCACAATTGTATGCGTTTAGAAGGGAACAAGTACGGTTCACAATTGCGTGTTGGGCAATGTTCGTACGACAAATTGGCAATTGAGTCTTCCGATTTTGTAACCGAGTACAAGACCGTGAAACGCAATATTGTAGACGTTCTAATATCTCGAATCTACATAAGCGTATAAATGAAAAAAAAATGGGATTATGCCTAAATTTTTGCCTCTATTCTCATTAGAGTTGAATCACTATAGAAAAAAAGAACCGCCTTCAAAACAAACTGTTCTAAATATATTAATATGCTCTAAAAAGTAAAAAATAATTGCGTATTATTTTTTTGACTTCTACGTATTCTTATATTCGGAGTCGGCGTCAGCGAAGGTAGGTGTGTCCCGCGTGTCCACTTGGCAGCTCCGGCGCCACTTCCACCTATAGCTTGCATATGTGGTTACAACCAATAGCTATATATGTAGATTACCTTGGCTGACACCGACTCGAAATATAAGAATACGAAGAACTTTAAAAAAGAATACGCCATTATTGTTTTACTTTTTAGAGCATATCAATATATTTCGAACACGTTATATGTAATATAACCCTCTCTTAAATGAGTGAAGAGGCCTGTGCCCAGCAGTGGGACGTTAATGGGCTTCTACTTACTAAATGTAATAATCCAATCACGATATAATAATTAAGTTCCACAACGATTTTCCACTAATGCACTTGGTGACGCCACTTTGGTTTTATATTTTGATGGTGCCGAGTAATGACATCTTTTCCCAAGTACCCTACCTTTTCCCTCGCGGGCATATACTCGCTTACGCATCCGCCGCGACAAGTCGTGTTTCGCCTTACGCAAAGAATTCCGCTCGTATTTTCGTCTGGAAGATATAAACGCATGGACTATCGAAGAAGTGAGCCGCTGGCAGTGTATTGTTGTGATAGTGCTTTTCGCCGCCGCAACCACGCCCGTGCACCACCCTACTTCGGGAAGGAGTAGAAGAGCCTGATCTCGAGGTACGTGCACGCAATTCTTTTCTCCCTTCATCTGTATCACTTCATACGCGGCCACCTCACTAAATTCATTCTTTCTAAACCGCATACAGTCCACTCATATCAATTTCTACCCCCCGCTCACATGGACGGTGGCATCTCTTCGCTGCCGCTCCAGCACTTGTTGTTTAGTTTATATTTTACCTATCTTATCTAATGTCATTTCGCCGCGTCACGTTTTCCCAAAACATTGCCTACTAGGCTCCCATAAATTGCGAAGAGTTGGAAGATTTTACAATAAAAGCTTTTAATGTGTGTAAAGTATAAACACTAGTATGCGAGTTACTCACACATGGATAAAATCGATGTCAAATTGAAAACATCCCTAGTAGGGTACTATAAACGTTGAACCGATGAAACGGTCGTAGCACGTTAGGTACTCTCCACATTAATGAAACTGATAGAAACGTTATAAAAGCGCAAAATATAAATAATATCGACAAATTTTCATTTCATAATATAAAATCATTTGTTCATGGTAATAAAAAAAGTCTACTATGTTTCTTTGGAAATTCTGGTGGGCACATTAAGTAAGAAAGAGAAAGGTACAGAAAGATTAGAAAATGCGATGCCTGGAATCTAAACTGGAACTTCTGCAAGCCAAGCAAATATTCGCACCATTGCAGCTGCGAATAAAGGATAGCATTTCTTATTATTTTATATAGGATGAAAAAGCGGCAAAGCTTTTTATAACCTATTGATACAATTATAACAATTAAAGTTATAATTTATAATTGAATTCATTCTCTATTCATCTATTTAGTCACTTCCAGATGACTCCCATGGCCTTTATGTGTTTAAGTTTATATTTTACTAAAAACCTCGCAGGGTCATGTATAATCCAAACATTGCTTACTCGGTCACCATAGAAATATAGATTGAATAATTAAATGGTAGTTTGAAACGCTTATACCATCAATAGTCGTACATTAAAATTAGTATGTGGACATAAAACAATATTTGACTATTCAAATGCGTTCTAAAGGCCTACTTGATTAAATATTATTTGTATTAAAATTATAAAAATAGGTATAAATAAATTACTTTTTTACGTGTGGATTGTATATCATTCCATTGGAATATTTTATTGTTCTTATCAAATCGTTCGTATTAAATCCAAATCGGGATCCAGCTTTTATGACTATTTCTCTTCTCCTATACATTAACCTATTCATTAACTCGGTTGGGGTGCGTTCGGGAAGCTACGCCAGATATTCTCGTCCGATAACCCTCAGTGCCTAAAGACCAAAGTCTTCGAACAGTGCGTGTTGCCAGCGATGACATACGGTTCTGAGACGTGGTCGCTGACTATGGGTCGTGGTCGCTACGTGATAGAATCAGAAATGAAGAGATCCGTAGTAGAACCAGAGTCACCGTCATAGTCCTACGAATCGCAAACCTGAAGTGGCAATGGGCGGGGCACATAGTGCGAAGGACCGATGGACGTTGGGGGCCGAAGGTGCTGGAGTGGCGACGTCATTACGTGAGACCTATGTCCAGCAGTGGACGTCCATCGGTTGAAGCGACGACGACGGCGACGATACATTAACCTGACTTTGTTTTAAGTATATTTTCTCATTTTAGTTAAAAAAAATATAAAAACTTTTTTTATAAAAAAATATATTTATATTCGTAGGGCTTGGCCTTATCTGAATTAGTCTATTTTGTTTACACAGGGACACTTTGAAAGAAGTGTTTTTTTTTTATCAAGTCGGTCAAATTCGCAGGGTCACATTTATTCAAAACATTGCTTACTGAGCTCCCATAAATATACAAGAGTTTGAGCTTTGAAAGCATCTAAGGTGTGTACACTGTTTACAATTCACGATACACTCGGACACAGCATGCTCACATAAATAAATAAATAAAATCAATGTCAAATTGAAAACATCAGTATCAGGATAGTATAAAAGCGAAAGGGTTTTTTTTTCGATGATCAAATCATAGGTGCTTTCCACACTTCGCAGGAGATACTTCAACTATGCATTTCCTAATGTTGATACTTCTTCAACTTCTACAACATCAACTTTAATCATAAAAATACTTCAATGTCTGCTATTCAGAAGATCACGATGTCGATTCCCGGGAGGCCAAATTAAGAGAATTATATTATTAATTAACCAAGACCTGGATTCGTGAGAGGCCTCGGCTGTGGTCACTTACGATCTTAACAGAAAAAATGTGACGCCGAGAAAATAATTTGCGTTTTGATTCCATGGTATATAGAATCTGTTTTAAATTATCCTTTACTACTTCTGAGGATAGCGCGCGATCAACTTGGACGATATTATCACTCGCCATCAGGTGAGGTCACAGTCAAGTGCTGACCACTTAGCAAAAAAAGCATGAAATGCATTTCGAAATTAGATAGATGCGAAAATTTAAACTAACTAACTATAAAGAATATTTTATTTTTGAATAAAGTTTGTCCGTCAAATATGAAACGGGAGCATTTTGATCAAAACATAGGCTACCAGGATTCCATAACAGTAAAAGATGTATCTAGCTACAGTCGTTAAAAGTGAAAGTAGGCGATCCTTGTGTGCGGGTTGTTTGGAAAAGTGTGCTTACTTGTGTAGTAACGTAAGTTGTGCACGTATAACGTAAATTTTTTTATTAAAATTGTAAACAATGTGTATCAGTATTATAAACAAGATGTCTTTTTCGACCTCATTGTAGCTACTTTTTATTTTGGAGTAGGATTGATGTTTATGAATCAGATTTATATTTTCGAATCAACTTGGTGTCTTCGAATTGGATTAATTATACCTAGTAGATTATCTATATTAGTCTAGTTGTCAACTTATTCGACTACAGATCACGAGGTTCGAGTTCTTGGTCGGGTCCATACAAAAATATGACATTGGATTAACAGAAAGTCTCAGCATTTACCCGAACTAGTGAAGTTGGCGGTGCGCTACACTCTCGTGCTTCGAACCAACTTGGGGATCACCAGGAGTTGAGGATCCACAATTAATTCGTGTACCGCCGCGATGAGATGACTCCTAGAGGCTTTGCCTTCCGAAGTACAGCAGCGCTGTTACTAAGAGACGGTGCACAAGGAGCTGCCTTACTCTCTTCAGAGCGACACGTACACAAGGCGTGAGGGTAAATACAAGCTAGGACAAAATCCTCCTCTACGCCGCCTACAAACCAACCAAACTTCTCGAGTCATAGGAACTTACTCTAGTGGTCGGTGACCTCTACGCAAACCATCACGCGTTTGGCAGTTTGGCAGAGGAGCAGTTTGGCTTCCGCAGCAGTCGGTCATCGACGCTCCAGCCGACAAAAACTCTACACCACATCGCCAATGAGATTATTGGCGGCAGAAGGGTGGTCGGGGTCTTCTTGGACATGGAGAAAACATTCCATTGCGTCTGGCACGCCGACCTGGTGAAATTTCTAAACATTTCATTACCGTCCGCCTACTTATGTATTGTGGTATCCTCCCTGTATTGCATTATACTGGCCACACAGCAGCTGAAGTTCAGTTAGAGAACAATTATTGGCGTTTTCGAAGCCTACTTTAAACAATGAATAAATATGGAATCAACACTAACTATAACTTGCAACTATTTAAGGGGCTTAATTTCCCACCTTCTCTCTCAGCCGGCAACACATCAGCAGTTCCCTTGGTGCTGCAGTTGTCCATGGGCGGGGGTGATCACTTTCCAGCAGGTGACCCGTCGGCTCGTTTGCCTGTCATAATTAATTAAAATAGTTCGAAGTGGAATATAGGTCACGTTTTCATCATAACATTGGATACTTGGATCTCATAACAAAGAAAGAGTTGCTTCGCAACTTACTGCATTGTGACTACGAAAGCACGCTACGTAACGAACCCCCCTCAAATACCAGGCGTGCATATACATACAAGAGATGATTCACTACAGAAACAAAGTCGTATATAATATTCTGCTTAAGTACATTTTTACTTAATATTTTAATACTTGCTAGAAAATTGTATTAAAAGACGCTGGATGAATTTTCCCATCGGACTATGTGGAATTAAAACTAACGGTACCCTCTTCAACTATTATGGATGGGACATAGGCGAAACGGGGAAGCTAGAAATTTAAGCAGAATAGGCCTATTTATTGAAAATCATATAATTTTCCTTATTGTAGTTATTCAAACTATAATAGTGTCTTATATAAATGTTAGTGAATCCGCAATGTGGATGTAACTAGTCAGTCACTGACAGCTCGCAGAACATCAATGTCACGAATATTTTCTTGTTGCATGAGTACTTGCGGAATTGATAGCGGGGTATCTAACATTTAAATACAGTATAGTTGTCTTTGTTTCTTTCTCTTAAATATCCATGCTAAAAAACCCCGATTTAAATCAAAATGAAACTACTTAATTGTTCCAATCATTTCCAAATAAAATTTCCTTTAATAAATCCATATGAAAGTGTCTCCCTATAAATAACCTCTTATTGACTCTTAAAACTGGTCACGCAATATTGAAAAGGAGCAGTCTCGAAGTAGACGCTTGCTAAGGAAAAATATTCTCATATTCACACAGGACTGAGACCTACGCAAGTGATATCGTTGTGTAAATAAACGACGACAGCATTGGGCGTATTCAATGTTGGCAACTACCGAGACATCAATTCGCCGCGTCACGTTTTTCCAAAACATTGCCTCCTAGGCTCCCATAAATAGGGAAGAGTTACAAGGCTTTTAAAATAATAACGTAAGTGTGTAGAGTATGTACACTTAAATACGGGTTGCGCACACATGTTTATAAAATCAATATCCAATTGAAAACATCCCTAGCAGGACACTATAAATACTGAACTGTTTTTACGTAGCAGACACTACTCTGGGCAACTACAGAGATTTCACCGAGTCACGTTTTTCCAAAACATTGCGTAATAGGCTCCCATAAACAAGAAATAGTTGAGCTTTAAAGTGAAAGCTCTTTATATGTGTAGTGTAATAGTATACATATGTGTTACTTCACACACATATTTATAATCAGTAACAAATTGATAGTATCCTTAGCAGAGTATTATAGATACTCAACTGCTTTCGCGAAGTAGACGCTCACTAAAAATGTATATTCTCGTACTCACACTAGATTGGGACCTACGGAGGTCACAAACACTTCTGTCATAAAAACTACTTTTCAATTCATTGAATGTCAATGCCACTACAGATACAAATTCGCCGGGTCACGGTTTCCCAAAACATTGCCTACTAGGTTCCCATAAGTAGGCAAGAGCTTTTAAAATAATAACGTAAGTGTACAGAGTATAACCACTTAAATACGGATTACGCACACATATTAACAAAATCAATATCAAATTGTAAACATCCCCCAGCAGGTACAATAAAGGTGTTTTACGCTGCTTTAACGTAGCAGAGTAATTCCTGGCGACTAACGAGATATAAATTCGCCGGGTCACGTTTTTCCAAAACATTGCATACTAGGATCCTATCACATCGAAAGAGTTATCTATTTTTTATTACCTGCGAACGTTACGTAGCATTGCATACCCCCCCCTCCCCCCCAAAGCACCAGGCGCGCATATACATGCAAGAGATTTACTATAGAAAATAATGTCGGTCGTATATTATTCTGGTTTAGTACATTTTTATACTTGCTACGAAGAAATCCGTAGGAAAAGTATTAAAAATAGTTTCAGTTTGCTAGCAGAGGTCCTGGGTTCGATCCGCGGCAGGACAAATTTAGGAAATTGTGTTTTCTAATTTGTCTGAGTCTTGGACACTGGTGGGAAGCTTCGGCTGCGGCTAGTTACCACCCTACCAGCAAAAACTTATCGCACGCAAAGAGATTTGTGTTGATGATGTGTAAAAACCATCTCCTCAGGTATATCGGGGACTTGCCCGATTAGCGCGCGTACATCTCAGACTGTGTCATCACTTCCACCAGGTGAGATCACAGTCAAGCTGTCAGCAATAAAAAATTAAAAATATAACCAGGTCACGTTTTCATCATAACATCGCATACTAGGATTCCATCAAAAGGATAGAGGCGTCATCTACCTACTTAGCAACTTAGCTTACCTGTGGTTGTGTCTACGAAACCCGTGTTACGTAACATCCTCCGTCCATATACTAGGCGCACATAGATATACAAGAGATGAACAGAAAATATCCCAGTCGTTTAATGAATTGTCTTGTTTTCAACATTTTCTCTTTATTTAATCTGAAAGTTTTTCCTTAATCCTTAATAATAATCCAGAATCCTTAAAAATAAATAATAATATTTTTTTATTTATTTACCTTTCTCTGACTAAGACTTCTATATAAGTAATTAATATTGATATGTCGGTTTTTAATTTAAAATTAACAGCTTGTCATGAGTGTATATAGGCTATTTAAATCAAATAATCTCTATCTCTATGTTTGTTTCCGCTTATCTATGAAACGGCTGGTCCGATTTTGACGTAAGTTTCACTAGTATATAGCCGATGTCATAAGAAGTAATTTAGGCTACTTTATATGACTACTGACTTTGTCTAGTTGTCGTATAAAGAGGGAACATTGGACACTTCTAACCTGTCAACTTATCTTGACAACTCGCCAGGTCACATTTTTCCAAAACCTTGCTTCCTAGGCTCCCATGAATAGGAAAGAGTTGAGCTTTAAATTTTAATTTTTTATGAACTTTATTTGATAGCAATAAAGGTCAAATTGACTCTAAATCTAAGTTAGAAAACGTTTGTATAGGAAACAGGAAAATGCTGTTTTACAGTCGAATTGATAACATCCTCCTTTTTTTGAAGTCGGTTAAAAACAGTAAACGCAGACACGAAGTCGCGGGTTCAGCTAGTATGTTATATATATAGGGAAGAATTACAGCTTTTTTAGTGAAAGCTCCAGATATGTGTAAAAAAACTGAACATGATTAACTACCTAGTAGATTCTCTGTTTTAGTTTTAGTACGAGTCCCTGGTCAATTAAAAAATATGACATTGGGTTAACAGACAGTTATGATCTAATGCCGGATATATCATTCCATCCCACTATGAAAGTGAGGGATAAGAGAGTGCACTTGTGTTTATACGTACACTTTTGCATCCAGTGTAAGAAGTGGCTAAGTTCTGCATTACATTGGTCACACTGTCTGAAGTACGATTACGATACGATTATCGACGTTTTTAAGGCTTTACCTTAAATAAGAGAGAATAATTGAATTATTAGGAAGTATTCTTAACTCAACTGCCTCATTGGTCTAGCGGTCAGCATGTTCGACTAACGACATGAGGTCCTGGGGTCGGGCCAATTCAAAAATCTATATTGAGTTTTCTTTTATTAAGATTTTCTCAATATTTGTTCGAAGTTGGGAAGTTGGCGGTGAGACTCCACTCCCGTGCCTCGGAGATCACGTTAAGCCATCGGTCCTGCGCCTGATCTCTCTCCGGTCATGTCGGATTCCCGTCACATCGGACTATGAGAGTGAAGGAATAGAGTGCACACTTGTGTACTATGCCTGCCAATCCGCAGTGGAGCAGCGTGGTGGGTCTATGCTTTAAAAACCCTCTGTCCTAGGATTGAGGAGGCCTGTGCCCAGCAGTGGGACGTTGATGGGCTGCTACTTATCCTTAACTCATAAATATTTCACAGTTAATGTGTTAATGAAAATGTTCTTATAAATTGATATTTTTTAAAAGAGTTAATTTGAACTTGAGCACAGTCTTTTTTTTATTGATGAAGCACACTTTTAGCAGGGGAATAGTTTAATGGTTTAAGTGTTACCTACTTTAAAAATTAGTCTATTTGCTGTATTAAAAAAAAATCATTTCATTCCATCATATCCTCACTACAAGTTTTAACAAACTTGAGTTGTCAATACGAATTGGTTCTGCAAGAGTTTGAAATACCAGGTCACGTTTTCATCAAAACATGGCATACTAGGATCTCATCACAAGGAAAGAGTTATCTATCTATTTTGCAACTTAACGTGTTGCTACGAAAGCACGTTACATAACATAAACCCCGCCCCCGCCCCCCATAAATACCAGGCGCGCATAAACATACAAGAGATGATTCACTGAAGAAAATAATGCCGGCCGTTTTTCTATTTCAAATAACTTTTATTACTTTTGCAGTGTGTTACTTAAAAATAAAAAGCTTATTGGAAGCGGTCTTCAGGACTTCAGTACTTTAAACATTGATGTCAGTTATTAATAGAAGCACGCACTCTTTTCTTTCTTTCTTCTTGATTACCAATCTTACAGATTTTTTTAGGGATTCCAAATTATCATGGCGTTTAGAGCAAGCCAACTGACCATAAAACATAATTCAGAGGATTAAGATTGAGACTAGACGAGACTTTCCAATCAAGACTGCGTAGGCCGAGCTTTATGATCGAGCACCGGCACCGAGTCTTCTTGGAAGGATCATTCTTGGTTATTGAAACCCGTTGTTAAGGGGTTTCACCGCCTTCTCAAGAATGGTATCTTGATATCGATGTTCTGATACCTTTTTCACATAAGTTTGTGTCATTCAAATAGTCCTATAACAGCAATTTTGTATCAGCAAATATATTTTCTTTCAACACACTAATTCTAATGTACGACTGATGATAAAGTCTAAAGTTACGAGGGTTCCTTCTTGCCCTGACCTGAGAAGAGCCCACAACAAACTCAGTCGGGTAATTTTTTAATTTTTTTTTTGTTACCATCATCATTACAATATCATATTAGTTTATTATATTTAAATTGAAATTAGAGCAATTCGTTCACTCCCACGCGTTTCTATCGTCTAAGCAAACTTGCATCTTATAGTATGATACAAAGACTTTGAATTTGTTAAGTGACATCTCTAGGACGTCTTGTTAGAGTTTATTATAGAAACTTATACAGTTACCCTTAATCGAGTTGAATTTATGCAGCCTGCTAGAATATATAATAAGTTTATTGTTATTTCTTACATGAGGTACACTCACTCTTTTTATTAAAAGAGTCGATATTTTTATATACGCAGTGAGTTGTTATTATGTTAACTTGCTCTTAACGAGTCTCTTTGGCGCATAGCTAATAACCCACTAAGCCATCACTGAAGTCGGTTAGTGCCCACATTGCACCCTGTCTACTTCAAACTGAAATATCACCCAGATTTCCAAACCAGGCATGGGAACAGAATTGTAATGCCACAACACAGTCTGGCCTTATATAGTAAACATATATATTGGATGGCGATACGCATTTACAGTCATTTACCACCATGTCACTATAATTTAGATTTCCCGGCTTTTAGAGAATATTTATTTAAATCTTTGATGGAAAAATGTTATTATAATATTAATGAATTTTTAAATGACAAAATATAAAACAAGGTATTGACTGAAATCTTTTCTTCTAATTTGTAATTTTTTCATTTGGTAAACTAAATAAACTTGTGAATAATAATAATACTGTTTTAAAATGAAATTCTTAAGGATTCTTTTAAGATGATTTAATTTTATATTTAATGCAATGACTAAGTATACTCTGAAAAAAAAAATGACATGATAATTGTGCGTTGAGATGCGTTATTTTAATTATCAAATATTTGCATGCTAGAAATGGCAGAATAAATATGAATATGTAAGACGAACTTATGTACCCATGTTCATGCAAATAAAAATTAATTTCATTTCCTTCGAACTCTGAGCATAAATTCAGCTGTGTTGTTTGTTAAAATGTTGCTGAATTGTAAAAATTTTCTCATCCGTAAACAAAATCTTTATATCTGGAGATAAAATGTTTTGCTTTCTAATAGGATTTCTTAGTCCTTTGACTACCTTTTTGGTCGTACGAACACTACGTGGACGGCCAGAACTTTTTAGCCTGTCTCTATATACTATATATATATATATATATATTGTTCAACAAATAGTTAATACAGTTTTTTTAAGATTAATTCATTAATTAAATTTATTTTGTAAAACATTGTACATCTGTTATAAGCTCCTTTAAAAGGTTTAGAATCTTTTTGTTCTATGTATTAAGTTTTAGAATTACAATGCTTGTTAAACTTGTAAAATATGGATACTACTAAATAATTTTTTTTAATGTACTATAAACAAACATAATTATAACGCAAGCTATTTAAAAAAAACTTTGATTAAATGTATATATGATTTAAAAAATGTATTTAAATGAAAGTAATCTACGTATCAAAAGAAGTATCTTTTACGTTTTTGGATACAGAAATAGATTACTAATAATTTATATCTACTCCATATATGAACGCCTAGTAGTCAATGTTTTCATGAAAACGTGATATTGTTAGGGATATTTTCACAAAATGTACTCGATTCTGTGGGAATGTAGGGAAACACCTCATATTAAGAGGAATCAATGGAATTTGTTTCTTTTCCGAGTGAGGTTTTATTAATTGTTAGTAAGAACTCAATATTTTAATAATATTTAATGTCACGTAATTGCGATCTTCCTAAAGAAGTAAATGTGATAAGCACTAACGCTTTGATCACCAAAAGCCTTTTGCTTTTATAATACCCTGCTACTGATGTTTTGAATTTGTTATTGATTTTATTTATTTATGTGAGCAGCCTGTGTCCGAGTGTATCGTGAATTTGTAAACACTGCACACACCTTTGAGGCTTTTAAAGCTCAAACTCTTGTATATTTATGGGAGCCCAGTAAGCAATGTTTTGAATAAACGTGTCCCTGCGTAGTAAAGTAGAAAATACTAACCTTTATGAACTAATCAATATAGTACTAAATAAATTAATAAAGTTTTAAAACTCAAATTATTGTAATGGTTTTAAAAGATATGAAAAAGCTGTGCTATATTTTAATAGATCGTACACAAATTACGTTTTAGAGTAAATAACATTATAAAGCAAGTAAAGTTTTTCAATGGAATTACCCACAACCCAAATGATAAAGAGAAATATTGGGACCAATGGAACTTTAAAAATTTCACTTATCAGTATACGAGTGAACCAGCGATCAGGTGAGAGTTTAGTCAAGCTCTAGTTTGTCAGAAACTTTCGTCTCCCACGTCCCAACTATGCCTAAATAAATCAAAAAGATAAGGTCAGGCGTTTTAACGTGAAAACGTAAAATACAGACAGATTAGTTTCACAATCTCATTTGTATGGATGGACATTGTTTTATTGCCATATCAGTTTATTAATTGTAGAGAGTACCCAAAGCTCTGGTCGTTCAAAACACTTCTGCATTTATAACTCCCTGCTAGGGATGTTTTGAATTTGATATTGATTTTATTATATGTGTGTAACTCGTATACTAGCGTTTACACACTACACACACTTAGAGCTTTTATTTCAAAACACTTTTACTCTTCTCTATTTATGGGAGCCTAGTAGGCAATGTTTTGAAAAAACATGACCCGGCGAATTATGTTTCTAGGAAAGTTGGACAGGTTTGAAGTGTTCAACCTCTTTATATAACAACAAGCTGTACATACCTAGGTGTCATAAAAAGTAGCCTAAATAAGTCCTTATGACATAAACTATCTACTAGTAACGTTTCGCCAAAATCGGTCTGGCCGTTTCAGAGTTTATCGGGAATTCGTTTCGTTTTGATATATATCTATATCTATTTAGTTAAGCTGTTAGTCATCGTCGTCACTTCAACCGATGGACGTCCACTGCTGGATATAGGTCTCACGTAATGACGTCAACAAGACCCGATCTTGCGCCGCCTGGCGCCAGCGACTATCGACGACCATCTTTATATCATCGGTCCACCTTATGGGAGGTCTGCCTACACTGCAGCGTCCGGTGCGGGGTCGCCACTCCAGCACCTTCGGCCCCCAACGCCCATCGGTCCTTCGGACTATGTGCCACGCCCATTGCCACTTCAGTTTCGCGATTCGTAGGACTGTGTCGATGACTTTGGTTCTATTACGGATCTCTTAATTTCTGTTTCGATCACGTAGAGAAACTCCGAGCATAGCCCTCTCCATCGCACGCTGAGTGACTGAGCTTTCGCATGAGGCCCATAGTCAGCGACCACGTCTCAGAACCGTAGGTCATCACTGGCAACACGCACTGTTCGAAGACTTTGGTCTTCAGGCGCAGAGGGTGATCGGACGAAAATATCTGGCATAGTTTCGCGAACGCTGGCCAACCGAGTTGGATTCGGTGGTTGACCTCCTTCTCGAAACTGGACCTACCTAGCTGTACTATGTGTGTCCCAGGTATGTGTACTCGTCAACAATTTCGAAACCTAAGTTCTCAACGATGACTGGGTGTGGCGGTACATGGGTATTAGACATAATTTTCGTCTTATCCATATTAATTTTCAGGCCCACCTGATGAGAAACTCTGCTGAGGTCATCGAGAATTGTATTGAGATCTTCGAGAGTCTCTGCCATAATGACTATGTCATCACCGTAGATGAGTGATGTACTCGCCGTTGACGTTGATGCCCAGTCCGTTCCGCTCCAAAAGCTTAAAAAGGTCTTCCAGCGCCGCAGTGAAGAGCTTCGGGGAGATAACATCTCCCTCTCGCACTCCACGCTGCAGTTGGATAGACGCTGTGCTTTGGTCCAGTATACGGACTGACATGGTGGCGTTTTCGTACAAATACTTCAACACGTGTATGTACCGGTAGTCAATTCGGCATCTCTGTAAAGATCTCAACACGGCCCATGTTTCCACCGAATCGAAGGCTTGCTCATAGTCCACGATCGCTAAGCTAAGTGGCCGATTATACTCTTCGGTCTTCTATATAATCTGCCACACCGTAAACTTGTGGTCTATGGTACTAAAGCCTTTTTTGGGAATCCGGCTTGTTCGAGGGGCTGGAAGTCGTCAAATCTGCGAGCAAGATCATTCGTAATGACTCTCCAGAACACTTTGTAGACATGACTTAGTAGCGCGATAGGCCTGTAGTTCTTCAATAAGGTGTTGTCGCCAAAGAACAGGACTACCACGTTCCTATGCCATGCCTCCGGCACTGTGCCGTCGAGGTTGATGGAATTGAACATTCGCTGAAGGACTTTGAGTACCGGTTTTCCACCCGCCTTCAGGAGTTCTTTTGTGATTCCGTCACCACCTGGTGTCTTGCTGTTCTTCATCTGTTTGAGAGCCATACTAATCTCGTACAGACTGACGTCCGGGATGTCTTCAGTGTAGTGTCGGGTTAGTTTAGCTCTTGGATCTGCAGCTAAATAGTCAATAGGCTTGA
Source organism: Elymnias hypermnestra (assembly GCA_015832385.1). NCBI lineage: Eukaryota > Metazoa > Arthropoda > Insecta > Lepidoptera > Nymphalidae > Elymnias > Elymnias hypermnestra. The sequence goes on from JACTOM010000217.1 coordinate 117,428, forward strand.
GAGCCGATGAGTATAGCTTAGTTCATAGAAACTCTCGACCTTGCTGAAAATCTCTGGTTTCGACGCAATGAGTTTGCCATTACTAGTCTTTAGCTGCGTAAGGTGTCGCTAACCAACAGACAGGTCTCTTGCGAACTCTTTGGAGACCTTATTGCGTTCAATAGCATCTTTTATTCGCTCCATGTTGAAGGTTCGCAGATCACGTATTTGTGAATTGGAGATCTGTTTGCTGATATGCTGGTAATCGGCCGCGTCCGCTGCAAACTCATTGTCTGTCTTTGCTCCGTGAGATTGAGACTGTAGTCAGAGAATCTCTTGATTTTCTCTTTACGGGCTTTGAAGTAGTTGGTCTCAACCATATGGACAGTTTCTACAAGCCTACTGTTAACCTCATCTACAGATTCGCATTCCTCAAGGCCACCGAAGCGGTTTTGCAGTTCTAGTATAAAGCTCTCGGGCTCTTGGATTTGGGCACGAGTAGGTCGGAGCGTAGACTTCACCAGTCTGTACCGTTCTCGGTGTACGTTGATATTCAATGTGCCTCTTACCATGCGGTGATCGCTCCCAGTTTTCACTTTATTGATCACAGAGACATCATTGAATGTGTTCCGTTATGTATGTCTTTTGGGTCCTCAGACTTTGCGAGGAAAAGATACTCATATATAAAATGTATTCAAAATAAATTACCATTACAGAATCAAATACAGTATAAGTCTTTTTTACACGTGAAAGGCTTTGGCCATGACTACCAGTAAAGATATGCAATTGTGTTCAGGCATGATGTACTGTAGCAACGGTAAGAGGTAAATTAAGTCTTTCCAACCATGTTATACTGTATCATCACTTACCAATAGGTGATATCATAGTCAACCGTTAACCAAAAAAAAATAGGAAAGACGAGGTCTTAACAACTTTCGCACTCATAATGCTCTGATACCCATGTTTAATTTTGATATCGGATTTGTTGTGATACGAGCTGGTGTTATTTAATCAAAGTTTGAAAACATCCCACACACAAAGATAGCCTACTCTCACTTTCAACAACCGTAGCTACAAATATCTTGTCTGTTATGGAACCCTGGTAGCCAATGTTTTGATCAAAACGTTCCCGTTCCACATTTGACGAAGCAATCTTTTTTTGGAAAAGAAGTATAAATAAAATTATTAACTAATTTATTTAAAAAATCAAAATTTAACTATTGTTTTTACGTTAAATAAAATATATTTAATTTTAATTAGAAAGATTTTAAGTTTGGAAACTCATTAAAATTAGATGAATATAGTCTTTTTCTAATTTTAATGAGATTGTGATACATGTAATGTTTTTCTTTGTTAAGCAGTCAATGCTTCACTATGATATCACATGTTAAGTGATGATACTGTCTAAGTTATTACTTCAACGCGGAAAAAGATAAATTTCCGCTTATAGTTTTGCACAGTATCGCACCGGAACGCAAAATCTCTCAAATACATATATAAACCAAATAAAAAAGTGTCCATGAATCAGTGTTAACATGGGAAAATGAAGCTTCTTTTCCTTATATTTAAATAAAATCTATCATATAACTAGCGGCCCGGTACGTGCTTCGCTACGTAAAAAGTTCAAAAAAGTTCGAGAGTATGAAAAAGTTTCAATTTGACAGCACATACCCCATTAACAAAATGATCCGCTATTTATTTAATTCATTTGTTACAAAAAATGTGATAAATGAAAAACCGCTCGATCGATTTTGTGCAAACTTTAAACCATCTACTAAGTAGTCCGAATAAAGCTTAAAAATTTGGTTTGGATAGGTGAGCCCGTTCTTGAGTTATAAAATTACAACGAAAAGTAGCATTGATATATATATATATATATAGAAGAAAAAATAATAGCCTAAAACTTTCTACAATTAATTCCGTGTCGAATGGTCATGGTCTCATGCCGATCGGTCCAGTAGTTTCAAGTTTATCGATAACAAAGAAAAAAAAAGTTGCTTATATTTATATGATTACAATTTTCATTTTCAATTTATAATTGGTCTTGTATATAAATATTTTATCGTATATTTTTTTTCTAAAAGTTTTCTTACCGTGCCATAAAAATCACTGCAAAAATACAATTTCCTAAACTTACCCTGCTTGGAATAGAACTCGGGACTACAAGCAAAGTGAAAATTCGGACAAAGTTGACATTGTACGTGTCTATCATCGAAACGTTTGTTTTTCTTTTCACTTAAATAACATTTGTTTCAATTTATGTTGAAGTTTTTAGTTGGAGCGATAATCATTACTAAGCGCCCTCTAGTAATCGCACTTTCATTCAAAGTGCCGCGTCCGGCGCCCTCTAACACTGCAAGGCAAACCCTCACCTATATGGTAAAGTCGCCTTTAAGTTGAAAGGTCCATCAGGTTAAATATTATGAAGAGTAGCTAATATGAAGTTTACGTGGCTATCTACATTAATAAAGATTTACTCTATATTATATAGGTATTTAACAAAAAAATGATCTTCCTAATAATCTCAATATATATGAAAAGCACCATCTTTTAACTAAAGCCTTTTGCATATATAGTACCCTCCTTGTGATGTTTTCAATTTGATATCGATTTTATTTATTTATGTGAGCATCCTGTGTCCGAGAGTGCACACACCTTTGATGCTTTCAAAGCTCAAACTCTTTTATATTTATGGGAGCCCAGTAAGCAATGTTTTGAATAAATGTGACCCTGCGAATTTTACTGACTTTACTTCAGTGCCCCCGTATTAAACAATATATATAGACCAATTCAGATAGACTATGAGTGTTGTTTGGAAACAGAATAACAAAATGTTAGTCTCGAACCCTCAGTGTTTATAAAAGAAAACACTAAACTGGCTTGAAACTTAGTTTATTAAATGTTTAGATAATTTTATACTTTTCAGAAATTTGATAGTTTACTAGAATCACTTTATTCCGCGACTCGCGAAGACCTTCAAAAGATCAATCGGCAACTATATGGCCAGACCGGGTGGCAGAAACCAAGTCCGTAGTCTTGGACAGTGATTTGACTAATTATCAGAACAACTGACTATTTAGGTCAGCGTTATTAATTTAGAATTTAGGCTTGTAACAGTACGAATAAGTTTTTAAAAAAGTTGCTATTTTTATAATGAGAATAAATAAAATTTTTTCAAAACAAACTATTCCAAACAAATTTATATGCTTTAAAAAGGATAAATTTGCGTATTCTTTTTTAGAGTTCCCCTAAGTAAAATATAAGACTTTTATTTTTGATATTAATGAATTTGTATAACCTAACAAATTTTACAAATTGAAATTTATATTGGTACAGCCACACCCGGGATCGAACCCGCAACCTTAGACGTTGCATATCGGTTATTTTGCCACCCCAGTCTCCATATCATAGTCTATCACCAATACGCAAAATTCGCAAAAAATACAAAGAATTATCAAGATCGGTTCCCCCAGTCGTAAGTTATGAGGTAACAAACATTATAAAAAATACAGACGAATCTCCTCCTTTTTTTGAAGTTTGTTAATAATATTAAGATGATAGAATTGAATTAATTAAAATGACTTTTTATATATAGAGAAATTATTAAATATTTAACATTTAAACCTAAACCATTCCCCTGATAAAAGTGTGTTCATATTAACTCTTTTAAAAATATGAATTTGTAAGAATATGTTTATTGAGAGGTATCATTAACTGTGAAATAATAACTGTGAATTGATTCAATTAATCTCTTTTATTTTAAGTAAGCTTCCAGAACGTCGATAATCGTATCTTAACCGAACTTCTCAGCCATTGTGGACTCCGACACTCACGGAGAGAGATCAGACTAACGGCTTAACATGATTTTCGAGGCACAAAGATGTAACACACTGCCAACTACACAATTTCGGGCAAATACTGCGACTTTCTTAACTTACTGACTCAAAGTCTTTTTGAATTGACCTGACCCGAGACTCGAACCGGGAACCTCATGAACTGTAGTCGAAAAAGCTGACCACTAGACTAATACAGATAATTACTAGTTAGTTAATCATATTCAGTGTTTAAACACAACAAATATAAAGAGAGCTTTCGTTTTAGCTCTAACTCTTCCCTATTTATGGGAGCCTAGTAGGCAATGTTTTGGAACACCGTGACCCGGCGATTTTATGTCAACATTTACAACATAACCATCTTAGACTGTCATCACTTACCATCAGGTGAGATCACAGTCAAGCGCTAATCTGTCTGCAATTAAAAAAAAAATATCCATAAAGTTTGAGAGGGTACCGTTATTCATCCAGGGTCTTTTAATACATTTTCTAGCGATTTGGACCGTTATGAAATATTAAAATATTAAGTTCAAATGTACTGAACCAGAATAATTATATACGACCGGCATTATATCATAGCGAATCATCTCTTGTATGTATATGCGCGCCTGGTATTTGTGGGGGGGGGGGGGGGGTAAAATTGTAAACTTGCAGTTTGTTTGCAGTAGATAACTCTTTCCTTGTGATGGGATCCTAGTATGCAATGTTTTGGCGAAAACGTGACCTGCTATCTTCAATCTTAGAGATACACAACAAATACTGCTGTATTTACTTTCAATTCTCTATATTTTGTTAGCTCACACTGATATTTATGTACACCTACTGTATATATATATATATATATATATATATATATATCTTGTTCAATCGTTAATACAGATTTATTTAAAATTAATTCGTTATCGAAATCAAAAACATCTTTATTCAAGTAGGCATATTTCAGCACTTTTGAATCGTCAAGTTATATTTTTTTTTTCCACACTCTGATTCTAATATACGTCTGATGATGGTACTCAAGATCGGCTTAAAATCTAAGGTTACGAGGGTTCCTTCGCGCCCTGATCCGAGAAGAACCCACAACAAACTCAGTCGGGTATTTTTTTTACCATCATCATTACAATTACATATTAGTTTACTATATTTTAATTAAAATTTGAGCAATTCGTTCACTCCCAGGCGTTTCTATCGTCTAAGTAATCTTGCAACTTATAATACGATTTGTCTATCAACTTTCTTTTAACAAAGACTTTGAATTTATTAATTGACATCTTTAGAACGTCTTGTGGGAGTTTATTATAGAAACGTATACAGTTACCCTTAAATGAGTTGTTAATCTTATGCAGCCTACTAGAATTTATAACAAGTTTGTTTTGGTTTCGTAAGTTATATGGTGTATACATTCACTTTTTTATTAAAAGAGTCAATGTTTTTATGTACATACAACAAGTTTTCTAATATGTATACGCAGTGAACTGTCATTATGTTAACTGCCTTGAATTTATTTCTTAGCGACTCTTGGGCCCATATTGTAAATCGCTTATTGAAAGCTCACTTTGGTTTAGAAGCTTTTGTTCTATGTAATAGGTTTAAGAATTGCATGCTAGATGACGTAGCAACTGACTAAATGTTTTATAGTACTTATTAACCCTTTAAAATATAGAACTAATAAATTAGCTTTTATTAATCTACTATAATCAAACGTAACTACAACGCAAGCTATTTTCTTGAAAACTTTTACATGAAAAAAGATTATTTAAATGAAGTGTCTGTATTTAGACATTTTATAAAGAAAAGTTCTTAAATCATCTACATATTAAAGATTTATTTTTCACATTTTTTATTTCTTCTAGTACTTAAATTTGAAAAAGGAAGAAAAAACATGGTAATTATACATGATATATATTTTTATTTATTGCTGACAGTTTACTTGACTGTGATCTCACCTGATGGTAAGAGATACAGTCTAAGATGGAAACGCGTTAATTTGGGTAAGAGGCGATATACCCCTTACGGTTTCTACAAAGCATCGTACTGGAAGATAAATCCCTTTTCACAGTACCTCAATGTTGGTAGGGTGGTAACTCGCCTCGGCCGAAGCCTCCCGCCAGACCAGATAGGCAAATAAGAAAATACAATTTTCTAAATACCCTACCGGGGATCGAACCCGGTGACTCTGCTAGCAAGGCGAGTACTCGCTCCACTGCGCCAGCGAGGCCATTATATTATGAGAAGAAATAGGTCACTATTTAATTTATATCTACTCCATATATGAACGCCTCGTAATCAATGTTTTTATGAAAACGTGAAATTGCTAGGGATATTGTTACGCAATGTACCTGCCTAGTCAATAAAAAGGAATATGAATGGCGAATTTCAAGTTGGAGTAAGGTAAGTGGGGTGGTAACCTGCCACAGCCGAAGGCCTCACAAGTTGCCCAATTAAATATGGTCTTGCCCAATTGAAAATATTCTCTCCTTAACTTGCCCTGCCTGGAATCGAAGCCTCGTTGTAATAAACAACTTAGAGTAAGGTTTCATTCTCAAGAATGCGATTTAATTAAAATTTTTAAATTCACATAATTGCAATCTTATATAAATCTATGTGAGAAGCTCCTACACCTTGAGCACCAAAAGCCTTTTGCTTTTATGGTGTCCTGCTACTGATGTTTTGAATTTGATATTGATTTTATTTGGTTGTGTGAGCCACCCGTGTCTGAATGTATCATGAATTTGTAAACACTGCACACACCTTCGAAGCTTTTAAAGCTCCAATCTCTTGTATATTTATGGGAGCCCAGTAAGCAATGTTTTGAATAAACGTGTCCCTGCGTAGTGAAGTATGAAAATCTTATAAAATATGATTGATTGCCAATTAAAGGTGACTAAATAAATAGATTAATAAAGTTCTAAATGCATTTATAACCTTAAAATATTGTAGTTGTTCATCGTTCATCGCTTGTTAGATCCCTAACCTGGTATCCTTGGGTCTAAGCGGGTTAAAGGTCATCTAGTAAATATGTTATAGAAGAAAAGAAACTAATTGTAGATGCAAATTTACGTTATAGATTGAATAATATTTATAAGGCAAGTTATTCAATGGAATACCCACAACATAAATGATAAATAGACATATTGGGACTAATGGAACTAAAAAAATTCACTCATCAGTATATGAGAACTAGCCACCAGATGAGATTATAGTCAAGCTCTAGTCTCTCAGAAACTTTCATCTCTTATGTCCCAACTTTGCCTAAATTCGACAAGATGAGTTCTGGCGTTTTAGCGTGAAATACAGACAGAGATTAAGTTCACAATCATATTTGTATGTATTAAAAAGACATTATGTTTTATTGCCATATAAAAGTGTATATCAATTTATTAATTGTAGAGAGTACCCAAAGCTCTGGTCGTTCGAAACACTTCTGCATTTATAACTCCCTGCT
>JACTOM010000217.1:126192-151854 GCA_015832385.1 Elymnias hypermnestra
ACCGTGCCTTCCAGAATGACGGAATTGAACATTCGCTGAAGGACTTTAAGAATGGGTTTTCCACCCGCCTTCAGGAGTTCCGCTGTGATTCCGTCATCACCCGGTGCCTTGCCGTTCTTCATCTGTTTGAGAGCCATACTAATCTCGTACAAGCTGACGTCCGGGATATCTTCGGTATAATGCCGGGTCAGTTTGGCACGGGGATCTTTAGCCAAACTATCAATAGGCTTGCAAGTCGATGTGTACAGCTGTCCATAGAAGCTCTCAACCTCCCTCCGAATCTCAGGTCCAGATGCAATGAGTTCGCCGTTATGGGTCTTCAGCCGCGTCAACTGGCTCTGACCGATAGACAGATCTTTTGCGAACACTTTAGTGCCTTTGTTGCGTTCGATGGTATCTCGTATACGCTCGGCATTAAAGTGTCGCACATCACGCTTTTGCGATTTAGAGATCTGTCTATTGATCTGCCGGTATGCGGACGCGTCTGCTGCAGACTGCAAGCTCATTGCATGTCTCTGTTCCATGAGATTAAGAGTACGGTCTGAGAATCTCTTGGTTTTCTTTCTACGGGGTTTATAGAATTTCATCCCAACCGTATGGACAGTGACACTCCAATTTTAATTATTATATTTGTTGATAGATAAAAGTTCCCAAACATTTAGTGAACGTCTGCATCACGGACAAAGACAGTTCGCTCAATATTAATAAATATTAAATTCAAATTGTTAGAAATAAAAGATTTCGACAGCCACGCGCCGATGGTCAGTCGTTGCTTGTTCTTTAAGTCATCGTGTCATGTTCGGGCTATAAACATATTCAACGGCTATACTGGTGCATTCAATCGACCCATCGCGTAGCACTCCGCCTGGTCAAAATATCTTAAGTATCAAAGGCTCGAATCTTGAGCAATTCTCTCAAACTAAATAAAGAAAAAGTGTTGAGTACAAATGTACTTAACAAGAACAATTATACATACAACCGGGCTTTATTTTTAAATTGAATTAACTCTTGAAGCTATATGTGCGCCTGGTACTTGTCTGGAATAGGTGACGTAATGTAAGATTCGTATACAAGTTAAGTTGCGCAGTTTAAACCCTCTATCTGGCTGATGGAACCCTAGTGAGATCAGGACATTAATACAGCTTTGAATGACGTTATACACATGAAATTATCTCCCTGTTCCTAACTCTGAAACAATACAACTAATTGAGATAAAATCTAGCAGGCTTCTTTCAAAAAGTAGAGGTTAATAACGGACATATATTCCCATATTCACTCGGGACTGAAAACTACGCAGGTGATAATGACTGTGTAAACTCTACTGTCTATAAGTGAATCAATACGAAGTATTATTAACTCATAGTTAAATATTTCACGGTTAATTAAAATGTTGTTACATTTTTCACATTTTAAAAAAAAAGTTAATTTAAACATGCATATGGTCTTCCAGTAAAGAGTTATTGTTATACAGTTATAAAGCACACTTTTAGCTGGGGAATAATTGAATGGTTTAAACGCTCCTTCAACAATTCATTTCAATCAATACAATTCCATCATCTCACTACAAGTTTTGAAAAACGTATTAAAACTTACTATTTGAAAAAAAAGGAGTAATCGGTTAGAGGGGAATGTACCAGGTCACGTTTTCATCAAAACATTGGATACTAGGCTCCCATAACAAAGTAAGAGTATCTTATTTGCAAACTTACTGTGTTGTGTGGCTACGAACGAAAGCATGTTACGTAACATACTCCCCCTCAAGTACCAGGCGAGCATATACATACAAGAGATGATTCAATAATGCCGGTCGCATATAAATTATTACTTGGTTAGTACATTTGTACTTAATATTTGTATACTTTATATAAGTTGAAATAGCTAAGAAATGTATTAAAAAGACGCTGGATGAATTTTCTCTGAATGTAGGATTAAAACTAACGTTCTTTTAACTATTGTGGATGGGATGAAAGGGGAGCTGGGTGGAAATTTAAGCTAATTAGGCCCATCTATTGAAAATCATATCATTTTCATTACTGTATTCAAACTATAATAGTATCTCATATTGATGTTAGTGAATTCACGATGTGGATGTAACTAGTCACTGACTATATAGCTCGCAGAACATTAAAGATAAGCAGGATAATTTTCTTATTTATTATTCACCTGAAATATTGCAATGCATCAACAAACGTAGTCTCATTGCAATTTGATTACAGACAGTCACATATTCTGCCACAAATCGCAACCTTACTGTAAGCCGTTGAGGAGTTCTATTCATCATCATATTTGACTACGACAATCAGTAGACCATACCGACGTTACGGCTAGCTAGTTAAATATCCGGGATAGCCTATAAAAGATTCTGCCGAGTTAAATTGCTACTAAGAATTGAAGAGTTCCGTTATTTGGCATGTATCCCGTGAACAAGACCTAACCGAACTATCATTAAACAACCCTTGAAGTGTATCTTTGCCAATAAAAAACGAATCATTGAAATCAGTTGGCGTGATCATGAGTTATTCGTCAATTTGCTGAGCACATGCTTAATGGAAATTTAAGACTTTATCTCCTGGATACCATCTTCTGAACTAAATAAAAATAAATGGCTTCCTACGTGAAGCACCACCCATCATATAAAAAAAAAGAATTATCAAGATCGGTTCACCCAGTCGTAAGTTGTGAGGTAACAAACATTATAAAAAATACAGACGAATTGATAATCTTCTCCTTTTTTTGAAGTCTGTTAAAAATACGCTTACCTTAATTTGCCTTGGAGGGAATCGAAGCCCGGACCTCGTTATAATAAATGATATTGAACATTTTTTGTGATTAAAATTGACATAGGTTTTTATTTCATTTTATTGAGGAGATGATGGAATTGAATTGATCGAAGTGACCTTTGTTATATATAGAAAATAGAGAAATTGTTAAAGTATTTAACATTTAAACCATTCCCCTGATAAAATTGTGTTCAAATTAACTCCTTTAAAAAATATGAATTTGTAAGAATATTTTTATTGAGAGGTTTCATTAACTGTGAAATAATAAGTGTGAATTGATTCAATTAATCTCTTTTATTTTAAGTAAGCTTCGAGAACGTCGATAATCGTATCTTAACCGAACTTTTGAGCCATTGTGGACTCTGACACTCACGGAGAGAGATCAGACTAACGGCTTAACATGATTGTCGAGGCCCAAAGATGTAACACACTGCCAACTACACAATTTCGGGCAAATACTGCGACTTTCTTAACTTACTGACCCAAAGTCTTTTTGAATTGACCAGACCCGAGACTCGAACCGGGAACCTCATGAACTGTAGTCGAAAAAGCTGACCCCTAGACTAATACAGATAATTACTAGGTAGTTAATTATATTCAGTGTTTAAACACAACACATATAAAGAGAGCTTTCGTTTTAGCTCTAACTCTTCCCTATTTATGGGAGCCTAGTAGGCAATGTTTTGGAACACCGTGACCCGGCGAATTTATTTCAAACATAACACAAGTGAGTAGTGGTGTTTTTGTGCCCAGTAAGGTCACTTGCGTAATTCCCCATCTCGTGTGAATATGAAAATATAATTCCTTAGTGAGCGTCTACTTTGCGAAAAGAGTGTGCTACGTGAAAGCAGTTGAATATTTATAATATCTACTAAGGATGTTTTCAATTTGCTATTTGAACTATATCCATGTGTGTGAGTAACACATATGTATACTAGTGTTCAGTGTTTATACACTAAAAAAATAAAGGCTTTCACTTTTAAAGCTCCCACTCTTTTCCTATTTATGAGAGCCTTTCAGGCAATGTTTTGGAAAAACGCGACTCAACCACTTAGCCCAGAGTTGTCTGCTACGTTAAAACAAACCGTTCGGTTTTTATTGTTTCCTGATAGGGATGTTTTCAATTCGATATTGATTATATCAACATTTGTGCGTAACTCGTGTTTAAGTGTACTTACACATATGTTATTTTAAAAGCCTTATAGCTCTTTCCATTTATGGGAGCCTAGGAGGCAATGTTTTGGAAAAACGTGATCCAGCGAACTGATATCTCCGTAATTGCCAACACTGAAAGCGCCCAACGTTCGGGGTTATTTATTAACCAGCGATGACACATGCGTAGTTCTCAGACCCGTGTGAATATGAGAGTATCTGTTCTATGTAAATGTCTACTACGAGACTGTTGTATTTCAACTGTACTATTTTCATACAAGTCTTTTACTTCATTGGAACTAGTATTAAATTCATGGAAATTTTAGTTGGAAGTATAAATATCCATAAAAGTCTGAGAGGGTACCATTATTCATCCAGGGTCTTTTAATACATTTTCTAGCGATTTGGACTGTTATGAAATATAGAAATATTAAGTTCAAATGTACTGAACCAGAATAATTATATACGACCGGCATTATTTCTTATAGCGAATCATGTCTTGTATGTATATGCGCGCCTGGTATTTGTGGGGGGGGGGGGGGGGCTAAAGTTGTAAACTTGCAGTTTGTTTGCCGTAGATAACTCTTTCCTTGTGATGGCATCCTAGTGTGCAATGTTTTGGTGAAAACGTGACCTGGTATCTTCAATCTTAGAGATACAACAAATACTTTATTTACAATTTCAATTCCCTATATTTTGTTAGCTCACACTGATATTTATGTATACATATATATCTTGTTCAATCGTTAATACAGATTTATTTAAAATTAATTCATTATCAAAATCAAAAACATCTTTATTCAAGTAGGCATATTACAGCACTTTTGAATCGTCAAGTTATATTTTTTTTTCCACACTCTGATTCTAATATACGTCTGATGATGGCACTCAAGAACGGCTTAAAATCAAAAGTTACGAGGGTTTCTTCGCGCCCTGATCCGAGAAGAACCCACAACAAACTCAGTCGGGTATTTTTTTTGTTATCATCATCATTANGATGACGTACCAACTGACTAACTGTTTTATAGTGCTTATTAACCCTTTAAAATATAGAACTAATAAATTAGCTTTTATTAATCTACTATAATCAAACGTAATTACAACGCAAGCTATTTTCTTGAAAACGTTGACATGTATAAAGTGTCATTTAAATGAAATGTTTGTATTTAGACATTTTATAAAGAAACGTTCTTAAATCATCTACATATACATTTATTTTTCACATTTTTGATTTAAATTTGTAGAAAAGAAAATGGTAATTTTAAATGATATATATTTTTATTTATTGCTGATAGTTTACTTGACTGTGATCTCACCTGATGGTAAGAGATACAGTCCAAGATACGTCCTTACGGTTTCTACAAAGCATTGTATTGCAACACAAAACCCTTTTCACAGTACATCAATGTTGTTAGGGTAGTAACTCGCCTCAGCCGAAGCCTCCCACCAGACCAGATAGACAAATTAGAAAATAAAATTTTCTAAATACCCTTCCGGGGATCGAACCCGGTGACTCTGCTAGCAAGGCGAGTACTCGCCCCACTGCGCCAGCGAGGCCATTATATTATGAGAAGAAATAGGTCACTATTTAATTTTTATCTACTCCATATATAAAGTCAATGTAGTGAAGTCCTAGTAGTCAATGTTTTTATGAAAACGTGAAATTGCTAGGGATATTTTTACGCAATGTACCGGCCTAGTAAATAAAAAGGAATACGAATGCCGAATTTCAAGTTGGAGTAAGGTAAGTGGGGTGGTAACCTGCCACAACCGAAGGCCTCACAAGTTGCCCAATTAAACATGGTCTTGCCCAGTTGAAAATATTCTCTCCTTAACTTGCCCTGCCTGGAATCGAAGCCTCGTTGTAATAAACAGCTTAGAAGTAAGGTTTCATTCTCAAGAATGCAATTTAATTATAATTTTTAAATTCACATAATTGCAATCTTATATAAATCTATGTGAGAAGCTCCTAGACCTTGAGCACCAAATGCCTTTTGGTTTTATGGTGTCCTGCTACTGATGTTTTCAATTTGATATTGATTTTATTTGGTTGTGTGAGCAACCCGTGTCTGAATGTATCAGGAATTTGTAAACACTGCACACACCTTTGAGGCTTTTAAAGCTCCAATCTCTTGTATATTTATGGGAGCCCAGTAAGCAATGTTTTGAATAAACGTGTCCTTGCGTAGTGAAGTATGAAAATCTTATAAAATATGATTGATTGCCATTTGAAGGTGTCCAAATAAATAGATTAATAAAGTTCTAAATGCATTTATAACCTCTAAATATTGTAATTGTTTTAGAAGACATAAAAAGCTGTGCTAAATTTAAATAGATCATCGCTATCTGTTAGATCCCTAACCTGGTATCCTTGGGTCTAAGCGGGTTAAAGGTCATCTAGTTAATATGTTATAGAAGAAAAGAAACTGATTGTAGATGCAAATTTACGTTGTAGTTTAAATAATATTTAAGGCAAGTTTTTCAATGGAATACCCACAACATACATGATAAATAGACATATTGGGACTAATGGAACTAAAAAAATTCACTCATCAGTATATGAGAACTAGCCACCAGATGAGATTATAGTCAAGCTCTAGTCTGTCAGAAACTTTCATCTCTTATGTCCCAACTTTGCCTAAATTCAACAAGATGAGTTCTGGCCTTTTAGCTACAGACAGAGATTAAGTTCACAATCATATTTGTATGTATTAAAAAGACATTATGTTTTATTGCCATATAAAAGTGTATATCAATTTATTAATTGTAGAGAGTACCCAAAGCTCTGGTCGTTCAAAACACTTCTGCATTTATAACTCCCTGCTCGGGATGTTATGAATTTGATATTGATTTTACTCCTATATGTGTGTAACTCGTATACTAGCGTTTACACACCAAGAGCTTTTGTTTTAAAACACTTTAACTCTTCTCCATTTATGGGAGCCTAGTAGGCAATGTTTTGGAAAAACGTGACCCGGCGAGGTAGTCTTGTTTGACGTTTGACGTTGAATGACAGTATATGATGATAATAACCAGCTGTTCTTGGTTGTGTTTTCATTTAAAATAGCCTAAGTTACTCTTTATGACAAGTCCCGTCAAATTCGGTCCAGTCGTTTTCGAAATTAGCGTGAATTTGTTTTCTTTTCATTTATCTCTTGTGAGACCCTTCGTAAGCTTACTCTTGCGATGACTTGCCGGTTCAGGATAAATGAAAATGCCACCAGATTTTTCACTCCAACGCTCCGCCGTCTACTTGTCACCAGACGAGTATTTAAGTACGAACTGTTGTTTCAGCAGGAATATTGTTTACCGAAATTGGCTATCTATTGTACGATATTTGCGACTGACAAACGTGCACTATTGTGACAAGCAAACGACGGTGGTTGTTAATTTATTGGATAAAAAATATATCCTATGATTGGCGTTTTATTTCTCACCAATCACAGGGATTACATTAATTACACAAACAATTTTTTTATTATTAGAAATGAAAAATATGTATATACGCTATAGCTAACAAACATTCTATATACAAAGTTATAAATATCTATAGAGACTCTAAGTTGAAACGAAATATACTATACAAAAACGAACGATGCTTAACAATATTATTTACGTTGCATTATTTATTAATTAAAGGGAAAGTCGCGAACATCTGTATATTTGTTTAGTTATTAGTTAAGCTGTTAAAAATTGACACTCCAATTTTAATTATTATATTTGTTGATAGATAAAAGTTCCCAAACATTTAGTGAACGTCTGCATCACGGACAAAGACAGTTCGCTCAATATTAATAAATATTAAATTCAAATTGTTAGAAATAAAAGATTTCGACAGCCACGCGCCGATGGTCAGTCGTTGCTTGTTCTTTAAGTCATCGTGTCATGTTCGGGCTATAAACATATTCAACGGCTATACTGGTGCATTCAATCGACCCATCGCGTAGCACTCCGCCTGGTCAAAATATCTTAAGTATCAAAGGCTCGAATCTTGAGCAATTCTCTCAAACTAAATAAAGAAAAAGTGTTGAGTACAAATGTACTTAACAAGAACAATTATACATACAACCGGGCTTTATTTTTAAATTGAATTAACTCTTGAAGCTATATGTGCGCCTGGTACTTGTCTGGAATAGGTGACGTAATGTAAGATTCGTATACAAGTTAAGTTGCGCAGTTTAAACCCTCTATCTGGCTGATGGAACCCTAGTGAGATCAGGACATTAATACAGCTTTGAATGACGTTATACACATGAAATTATCTCCCTGTTCCTAACTCTGAAACAATACAACTAATTGAGATAAAATCTAGCAGGCTTCTTTCAAAAAGTAGAGGTTAATAACGGACATATATTCCCATATTCACTCGGGACTGAAAACTACGCAGGTGATAATGACTGTGTAAACTCTACTGTCTATAAGTGAATCAATACGAAGTATTATTAACTCATAGTTAAATATTTCACGGTTAATTAAAATGTTGTTACATTTTTCATTTTTAAAAAAAAAGTTAATTTAAACATGCATATGGTCTTCTACTAAAGAGTTCTTGTTGTACATTTATAAAGCACATTTTTAGCTGGGGAATAATTTAATGGTTTAAACGCTCCTTCAACAATTCATTTCAATCAATACAATTCCATCATCTCACTACAAGTTTTGAAAAACGTATTAAAACTTACTATTTGAAAAAAAAGGAGTAATCGGTTAGAGGGGAATGTACCAGGTCACGTTTTCATCAAAACATTGGATACTAGGCTCCCATAACAAAGAAGGAGATATCTACTTTGCAACTTACTGTGTTGTGGCTACGAAAGCATTACGTAACATACTCCCCCTCAAGTACCAGGCGGGCATATACATACAAGAGATGATTCAATAATGCCGGTCGCATATAAATTATTACTTGGTTAGTACATTTGTACTTAATATTTGTATACTTTATATAAGTTGAAATAGCTAAGAAATGTATTAAAAAGACGCTGGATGAATTTTCTCTGAATGTAGGATTAAAACTAACGTTCTTTAACTATTGTGGATGTGATGAAGGGGGAGCTGGGTGGAAATTTAAGCTGATTAGGCCCATCTATTGAAAATCATATCATTTTCTTTATTGTATTCAAATTATAATAGTATCTCATATTGACGTTAGTGAATTCACGATGTGGATGTAACTAGTCACTGACTATATAGCTCGCAGTACATTAATGATAAGCACGATGATTTTCTTATTTATTATTCACCTGAAGTAAATATTGCAATGCATCATCAAACGTAGGCTCATTGCAATTAGATTACAGACAGTCACATATTCTGCCACAAATCGCAACCTTGCTGTAAGCCGTTGAGGAGTTCCATTCATCATCATATTTGACTGCGACCATCAGTGGACCATACCGACGTTACGGCTAGTTAGTTAAATATCCGGATAGCCTTAGATAGATTCTGCGAATTTGCTCCTAAGAATTGAAGAGTTCCGTTACTTTGGCATGGATCCCATGATCAAAACCTAACCGAACTATCATCAAACAACCCTTGAAGAATATCTTTCCTAATAAAAAACGAATCATCGATATCGGTTGACGTGATCATGAGTTATTCGTCAATTTGCTGAGCACATGCTGAATGGATATTTAACACTTACACGGGTTTCTCCTGGATACCATCATCTGAACTAAGTAAAAAAATGAAGCACCACCTTTCATATAAAAAAAAATATCAAGATCGGTTCACCCAGTAGTAAGTTATGAGGTAACAAACATTATAAAAATTATAGACGACAAAATACAGACATACAGATGAATTTGATAATCTTCTCCTTTTTTTGTAGTCTGTTAAAAATACGCTTTCCTTAATTTGCCCTAGAGGGAATCGAAGCCCGGACCTCGTTATAATAAATGATATTGAACATTTTTTTTGTGATTAAAATTGAGGTTGTATCTAAAAGTTATCTTTAAAGAAGTAAAATGAAGTCATAGGTTTCTGTTTCATTTTATTAAGGAGATGATGGAATTGAATTGATTGAAGTGACTTTTTTTATATATCGAAAATAGAGAAATTGTTAAAGTATTTAACATTTAAACCTAAACCATTCCCCTGATAAAATTGTGTTCAAATTAACTCCTTTAAAAAATATGAATTTGTAAGAATATTTTTATTGAGAGGTTTCATTAACTGTGAAATAATAAGTGTGAATTGATTCAATTAATCTCTTTTATTTTAAGTAAGCTTCGAGAACGTCGATAATCGTATCTTAACCGAACTTTTCAGCCATTGTGGACTCTGACACTCACGGAGAGAGATCAGACTAACGGCTTAACATGATTGTCGAGGCCCAAAGATGTAACACACTGCCAACTACACAATTTCGGGCAAATACTGCGACTTTCTTAACTTACTGACCCAAAGTCTTTTTGAATTGACCAGACCCGAGACTCGAACCGGGAACCTCATGAACTGTAGTCGAAAAAGCTGACCCCTAGACTAATACAGATAATTACTAGGTAGTTAATTATATTCAGTGTTTAAACACAACACATATAAAGAGAGCTTTCGTTTTAGCTCTAACTCTTCCCTATTTATGGGAGCCTAGTAGGCAATGTTTTGGAACACCGTGACCCGGCGAATTTATTTCAAACATAACACAAGTGAGTAGTGGTGTTTTTGTGCCCAGTAAGGTCACCTGCGTAATTCCCCATCTCGTGTGAATATGAAAATATAATTTCTTAGTGAGCGTCTACTTCGCGAAAGGAGTCAGCTACGTGAAAGCAGTTGAATATTTATAATATCCACTAATGATGTTTTCAATTTGCTATTTGAACTATGTCCATGTGTCTGAGTAACGCATATGTATACTAGTGTTCAGTATTTATAATAAAGAGCTTTCGCTTTTAAAGCTCATCTCTCCTATTTATGGGAGCCTATTAGGCAATGTTTTGGAAATGTTACGTAACGTGCTTTCGTAGCAAGCAACTCAGTAAATTGTAAAGTAGATAGATAACTCTTTCGTTGCGATGTGATCCTAGTATGCAATGTTTTGATGAAAACGTGACCGTGGTTGGTATCTTCAATCTTTATTTACAATTTCAATTCCATATACAATATCTTGTTCAATCAATCGTTAATACAGATTTATTAAAAATTAATTCGTTATTGAAAGCTCACTTTAGTTTAGAAGCTTTTTTTCTATGCAATAGGTAAGAATTGCATGCTAGACGTACCAACTGACTAACTGTTTTATAGTGCTTATTAACCCTTTAAAATATAGAACTAATAAATTAGCTTTTATTAATCTACTATAATCAAACGTAATTACAACGCAAGCTATTTTCTTGAAAACTGACATGTAAAAAGTGTATTTAAATGAAATGTTTATATTTAGACATTTTATAAAGAAAAGTTCTTAAATCATCTTTTCACATTTTTGATTTCTTCTGGTACTTAAATGTGGAAATTGTAGAAAAAAAATGGTAATTATAAATGATATATATTTATATTACCTGATGGTAAGAGATACATCCCAAGATGGAAGTGCGTAAATTTGGGTAAGAGGCGATATACCCCTTGCGGTTTCTACAAAGCATCATACTAGAACACAAATCAATGTTGGTAGGGTGGTAACTCGCCTCGGCCGAAGCCTCCCACTAGACCAGACAGACAAATTAGAAAATACAATTTTCTAAATACCGGGGATCGAACCCGGTGACTGCTAGCAAGGCGAGTACTCGCACCACTGCGCCAGCGAGGCCATCATATTATCAGAGGAAATAGGTCACTATTTAATTTATATCTACTCCATATATGAACGCCTAGAAGTCAATGTTTTTATGCAAACGTGATATTGCTAGGGATATTTTTACACAATGTACCTGACTAGTAAATAAAAAGGAATATGAATGGCGAATTTTAAATTGAAGGAAGGTAAGTGGGGTGGTAAACAAACACAGTCGAAGGCCTCACAAGTTGCCCATTTAAAAATTATTTTGTTCAATTAAAAATATGCTTTAAGCCCGGGCCTCGTTGTCTGAATGTATCATGAATTTGTAAACACTGCACACACCTTTGAGGCTTTTAAAGCTCTTGTATATTTATGGGAGCCGAGTAAGCAATGTTTTGAATAAACGTGTCCCTGCGTAGTGCAGTATGAAATTCTTATAAAATATGATTGATTGCCAATTAAAGGTGACTAATAAATAGATTAATAAAGTTCTTAATGCATTTATAACCTTAAAATATTGTACTTGTTTTAGAAGACATAAAAAGCTGTGCTAAATTTAAATAGATCATCGCTGTCTGTTAGGTCCCTAACCTGGTATCCTTGGGTCTTAGCGGGTTAATGGTCATCTAGTAAATATGTTATAGAAGAAAATAATCTAGTAGATGCAAATTTACATTTTAGATTGAATAATATTCTTAAGGCAAGTTTTTGAATGGAATACCCACAACATAAATGATAAATAAACATATTGGGACTAATGGAACTAAAAAAATTCACTCATCAGTATATGAGAACTAGCCACCAGATGAGATTATAGTCAAGCTCTAGTCTGTCAGAAACTTTCATCTCTTATGTCCCAACTTTGCCTAAATTCAACAAGATGAGTTCTGGCGTTTTAGCGTGAAATACAGACAGAGATTAAGTTCATCATATTTGTATGTATTAAAAGGACATTATGTTTTATTGCCATATAAAAGTGTATTATATCAATTTATTAAATGTAGAGAGTACCCAAAGCTCTGGTCGTTCAAAACACTTCTGCATTTATAACTCCCTGCTCGGGATGTTATGAATTTGATATTGATTTTACTCCTATTTGTGTGTTACTCGTATACTAGCGTTTACACACCAAGAGCTCTTGTTTAAAAACACTTTAACTCTTCTCTATTTATGGGAGCCTAGTAGGCAATGTTTTGGAAAAACGTGACCCGGCGAGGTAGTCTCGTTTGACACGTTGAATCACGGAAAAAGACAGTTCGCTCAATTTGTTGTGTTGAGGAGGAGTCAGTGAGAGGTAAAATATATTGTAACACGTATAAAACCTTTTACCAACTGGCCACTTCACGTGCGCTAATATAATAAATTCAAATTGTTACAAATAAAAGAAGATTTCGACAGCCACGCGCCGGTGGTCAGTCGTTGCTTGTTCTTTGAGTCATCGTGTCATGTTCGGGCTATAAACATATTCCACGGCTATACTGGTGCATTCAATCGACCCATCGCGTAGCACTCCGGCTAGCCAAAATATCTTAAGTATTAAAAGCTTGAATCTTGAGCAATTCTCTCAAACGAAATAATGAAAAAGTGTTGAGTACAAACGTACTTAACAAGAACAATTATACATACAACCGGGCTTTATTTTTTAAATGAATTATCTCTTGAAGCTATATGTGTGCCTGGTAACTTGTCTGGAGTAGGTGACGTAATGTAAGATTCGTATACAAGTTAAGTTGCGAAGTATAACCCCTCTATCTGGCTGATGGAACCCTTGTGAGATCAGGATATTAATACAGCTTTCAATGACGATAGACACATGAAATTATCTCCCTGTACAACTGAAACTCTGAAACTGTACAACTAATTGAGTTAAAATCTAGCAGCCTTCTTTCAAAAAGTAGACGTTAACTAACGGACAGATATATCCACTCGGGACTGAAAACTACGCAGGTGATAATGACTGTGTAAACTCTACTGTCTATAAGTGAATCAATATGAAGTATTATTAACTCATAATTAAATATTTCACGGTTAGTGAAAATGTTGTTACATTTTTCATATTTAAAAAAAAAGTTAATTTGAACATGCATATTATTCTTCTAGTAAAGAGTTTATTGTTATACATTTATAAACCACACTTTTAGCTGGGGAATAATTTAATGGTTTCAACAATTCATTTCAATCAATACAATTCCATCATCTCACTACAAGGTTTGAAAAACGTATTATTAGAACTTACTATTTGAAAAAAAGAAGTAATCGGTTAGAGGGGAACTTTCATCACAACATTGGATACTAGGCTCCCATAACAAAGAAGAAGATATCTACTTTGCAACTTACTGTGTTGTGGCTTCGAAAGCATTACGTAACATACTCCCCCTCAAGTACCAGGCGAGCATATACATACAAGAGATGATTCAATAATGCCGGTCGCATATAAATTATTACTTGGTTAGTACATTTGTACTTAATATTTGTATACTTTATATAAGTTGAAATAGCTAAGAAATGTATTAAAAAGACGCTGGATGAGTTTTCTCTGAATGTAGGATTAAAACTAACGTTCTTTAACTATTGTGGATGTGATGAAAGGGCAGCTGGGTGGAAAATTAAGCTGATTAGACCCATCTATTGAAAATCATATCATTTTCTTTATTGTATTCTAACTATAATAGTATCTTATATTGATGTTAGTGAATTCGTGATGTAGATGTAACTAGTCAGTTACATCTACATCACGAATCTACTGTAGATTGACTATAGGTCGCAGAATATCAATGTTAAGCAGGATTATTTTCCTGTTGTATGATTGAAGGAACTGCAAATTAAGGGTCTTACATCAAAATATCTTAGCCCCCTTTCTTGGTGCACCCTTTTTTCCTGCAGATTTTTAAAAGTAAATGCGGTATGTTGTGTTTGTTTCTTTCCTATTTGCTGACGACACTTCGTTACTGTTTAAAGTAGACAGGAATGTAGATAATTATGACGATGTAAATAGTACCCTGTCACAGGTCTCACGTTGGTTTTCTGTTAATAACTTGATGTTGAACTCGGCAAAGACTAGTGCGTTGAATTCGCGTTGCCAAATGCAAAAGAAGTCTGTAAAAATATCAAAATAAATAATAGTCCACTAAAGATAGTTAAATCTACAGTCTTCTTAGGAATAACGTTAGACGAGGGCTTCAGTGCGATACCCATATTAAGACTATGGCAAGCCAACTTAGTTCAGCTGCATTTGCTGTTAGGAAGGTGAGGCAATAACACTGTTGAAACTGCTAAAATGGCGTATTTTGCTTATTTTCATATCATTATGTGTTACGGCATACTGTTATGGGGGAAGGCGGCGGACATTGAAACTATCTTCATTTTACAAAAAAGAGCAATACGTGCAATGTATCAATTGGGATCTCGCGTTTCATTAAGAGAAAAATTCAAAGAAATATCAATTCTCACAGTACCGTCGCAATATATATTAAATAACATTTTATACATCCGTGATAACATTCATTTATACAGCAAAAGGAGCGAAACACACAATTTTAATACAAGAAATAAACACAAACTTGTAATGCCATATTTTAGAGAGAAAAAGGTTCAGAAGTCATTTGTCGGGTTGAGCATATGCATATTTAATAAGATACCTGAATCACTTCTGGGTTTGCCTCCACATAGTTTTAAGAAGTATGTTAAAAATGTCCTAATAAAAAAGGCATATTATAATGTGGAAGATTATTTAAGCGACAAAGATGTTTGGACATGATTCCAGTTGCATATGAAAGCTAAACACATTGTAACCTACAAAAAAGCTATGTTTAAAGGAGTAACCGTTGAGTTTCTTGCCGGCTTCTTCTCAGCGGAATCAACTTTCCGAACCGGTAGTAGATTTATTACCAACGGACAGACTACTGACGATTCAAAAGTGCTTTTTGAGCCTACTTGAATTAAGGATATTTTGATTTGATTTGATTTCTATATAATATCCAGACTGAAACACCCATTTAGACCAAATTAAACTGCACCATTATTCCAACCGTTTCTAAATAAAATTTTCCTGAATTTAATACAACTTCAATGAAACCTCTCACTGGCTCTGAAACTGTACACCCATTTGTGTTAAAATATAGCAGGCTTCTTTCTAGAATTAGACGCTTACTAAGAATGGATATTCTCATATTCACAAGGGATTGAGAACTACGCAAGTGATTTCGCTGGATAATAAATACTGCTGCCGTAAGCATTGGAAGATTTAGATGTTGGCAACTACTGAGATATCATTTCGCCAGTTCACGTTTTCCAAAACATTGCCTCCTAGGCTCCCATAAATAGGGAAGAGTTACAAGGCTTTTAAAATAATAACATATGTGTGTAGAGTATAAACACTTAAATACGGGTTACGCACTGATGTTTATAAAATCAATACCAAATTGTAAACATCCCTACTATAAAAATGAACTATTTTACGTTGCTTCAACTTACGAGTAGCAGTTGGAAAGAGTAAGTCTGCTACTGAAATATTATCTCGTCGTGTCACGTTTTACCAAAACATTGCCTACTAGGATCACATAACAAAGATAGAGAAATCTACTTTGCAACTTACTGTGTTGCTACGAAATCACGTTACGCAATATATCCCCCCCTCAAATACCAGGCACACATACACATACAAGAGATATAAAGAGAGAGTAATAAAGCTAGGTAGCAGGATCACGTTTTTCCAAAACATTGCCTCCTAGGCTCTCATAAATAGGGAAAAAATTTTAAAATAAAATTGTACGTAGTTTATAAATATTGAAATACGGATTACGCAGACATGATAATAAAATCAATATGTAATTGAAAACATCCCTCACAGGATACAAAAAAACTCGTCATGAAGACTAAAACTCTCTGACCGTTCAAAAGAAATCCCATTTGCGGAGAGCGCAAAGGATAATAGCGGTCAATCGGGATACGAGCGTACCGTACCGTGTCTTGGACGGCAGCGACAATCTTGATGGATGATCCTATGAAGAAGAAGAAGTGAAGAGTCACCTGTTTGCCATCAGTGTAGTGCGCCTGTAGATATGGTGGCCCACACTGTGGAAGAATGTCCGGTTTGGGGACCACAGCGACGTCCTCTATTGTCCCTCGTCGGAGCGAATCTCTCACTGGCAAGTACAGTAGGCGCCATGCTTATGATAGGACGGTGGGATAGGATTAAATGCAGTTACCTCTTTCTGCGAAGCCGTAATTTGTTTGAAGGATGCAATGGAGCGAGTACGGGAAGCTGCAGCAGATGCTGCTCCTCTTCGGAGGAGGAGGCTCGGCGGCAGGCGGCCTCTTTATGAAGGCCTCTTGTCTCCTTGAACATGGGAGAGTCAGGGTGAATGCGCAAGGGAGCCTCTGACACTCCTAATTCAGGGTGAGGAAGGTGTTGCTGGGTTTTAGTGGATATTCTGCGAGTTCCACTTCCCCTGCCTCGTGGCAGGGGTGCGCAGATGCATTTCCCAGCGGAAAAACAGCATACAATAAAAATCAAATGATTTACGTTGTTTTAATGTAACACCTAACGAGCTCTAAATCGGACAAGTCACGTTATTCCAAAGCATTGCCTACTATGGACCTATTAAAAGAGAAAAGTTAGAGCTTTTTAAGTAAATGCATATTTGGGTAGTATACACTTAAATACGAGTTATGCACACAACTCTAGCAGGGTACTATGAAAGCTGAACTATTTTACGTTGCTTTTTAAACTCTTGGCAACTACCGAGATATAACTCCTCCTTGTCACGTTTTTTCAAAACGAGACAAGATCTCAAAAAGATTAAGGGTTGCCTAGCAGAGATTGCTTAAAGCAATAAGCCCGCCCATACACATAGGTTAATCTGTTCATTAGAGAAATTTTAGAATAAGTTACTTTACTTTTTAATATTCTGTGTTCAGTAAAGTATATCTATCTATATCTACTATCACATTGAAATATACCCAGGCATTGGAAATTTTAATTTTTGGTTACTTACCTCGATATAAAATCGCCGGGGTCACGTTTTGCCTAGTAGGCTCCCATAAATAGGAAACACTAAACCTTAGTATATGTTTAAACTCATATATATGTATGTAAACAATATACAATTAATAACAAATTTAAAAATAGCAGTATTTGAAGATTCAAAGCTCCAGTAAAAGCTTTTTTAAATAAAGCATTCTTGAATTTCCAAAAAAAATAATATTGATTATATATGTCGAAGTGCAGTAGTCTGTGGAACGCTGGGGCCATCTGTGGATCTATCGGCGTGAGACAGAGTCATGTGTCGTGAGCCGGCGGCGGACTCGCTAGCTCTCGAGTGACGGTCGGCCAGCCTATTGTTAATGTTTTTGTGTAAATTAATAAAGTGTTTGATTGCATCAACTTTACCCACCAAAACCCACTGTAAAAAAAAGTAAGTAATAGCATTAACGTCCCACTGTTCGTCCGTTAGTAACGAATCTACCACCAGTTCGGGAAGTTGATTCCGCTGAGAAGAATCCGGCAAGAAACTCAACGGTTACTCCTTTAAACATAGTTTTTTTGTAGGTTACAATGTGTTTAGCTTTCATGTGCATTTTACAACGTTATAATATGCCTTTTTAATACGACAATTGTAACATACTTCTTAAAACAATGTGGAGGCAAACTCAGTAGTGATTCAGGTATCTTATTAAATATGGGTATGCTCAACCAGACAAATTACTTCTGAACCTTTTTCACTCTAAAATATATTCTCCGACATGAGTAACACATATAGTAAGATTCCATGTTTATAGATAGCCTATATCAAGAGCTTTGATTTTAAAAGCTCGCACTCTTCCCTATTTATGGGAGCCCAGTAGGCAATGTTTTGGAAAAACGTGACCCTCCCAGGGATGTTTTGAAATTTGATATTGATTTTTTTAACAAGTGTGTTTAACGCGCATTTCAGTACACATATGCATTTACTCTAAAAGCTCTTCTGTATTTATGAGAGCCTGTTAGGCAATGTTTTGGAAAAACGTGACCCTGCAGATTTGCATTTTAGTAGTTGTTAACAGTAGAGTCGGCTACGTTAAAGTACCTTAAAATAAGCTCAATTTTATAGTATCCCGTTAAGAATGTTTTCAGTTTGATATTGATTTTATTAATATGTGTGCGTAACCCGTATTTAAGTGCACTATACATACATGCTTTTATTTTAAAAGCTCGTAACTCTTCTCTATTTATGGGAACCTAGTAAGCAATGTTTTGGATAAACGTGACCTGGCGAATTTATATCATGTTAGTTACCAGGAATATAAAAGCCTGCTACGTTGAAGCAGCGTAAAACAGTTCAGTTTTGAAGTGATACCTCTTTAGGCACATGAGGGTAAAATTAAAATTTACGGATGAAACGCGTGAGTAGGGTCACGAAGATGTGCAGCGCTTTCTATGCTAAGGTTTCTAAGGATAGGTTTATTTTAATATCTATAAATAATTTGGCATTTTCATATGCCATAGCGATATGTGGTGGTAGTATTGCATGATAAATACAGAATCTTTTTGTTTCGTAGTTTTCGAATATACTGTGATGTTACTAGTTCAATTATTGCCTTGACCATCTCTTATAGCGATATGTAGTTCCAATGTTTTCGTGAAACGTGAGTTTCCAAAAGGTACCCAGAATATTAGTTTCCGAATATATATGCCCTGTGACACAATTAGTTCCCTTATTACAAGGTTCATCTCTTGCAGTAATGTGGAGTCCTAATGTTTTTATAATGCGTGAGTTTCTTTACACTGCGTAAAAGCTTATGCATGCCTAAATCATCTCTTTATTATATCACTATGTATTCCTAGTGCTCAATGGAGAAACATGATAAATGAAAAAACTTGAATAAAGATATTTTGAATTTGAACGACTAGTACACTCTATGTAAGATACTAGTTTAATTAACTACAATAAGGGAAATTATATGATTTTCAATAGAATGGCGACAAATATTTTGTAATTACATTTACAATTCTCCATGACTAATATATTATTAGGTACTTTGTAATTTTTTAAAACAATTGTCGACAATAAACAGCAAAGCTCTTGAGTTTGCATTTGCACCCCTTAAAATGAATTTTTATTGTAATTCTCTTTTCTTTTATGAGATAATACAATTTAGTTAAATTTGGGGACCTGCTTCCCCTTCCCATGCATTGTAAGTGAACTGGATTCTTTTTAATACATTCGCCGGTGATTTCAGTTTATATAAAATGGGAAAATGTTAAGTATAAATGTCAAGAATAATTATGTACAACCAGCATTGTCTTCTTCAGTAAATCATCTCTTGTATGTATATGCGCGCCTGGTATTTGGGGGGGGGGGTTACGTAACGTGCTTTCGTAGCCGCAACACAGTAAGCTCTTGCTTTGTTATGGGATCCTAGTATGCAACGTTATGATGAAAACGTGACCTGGTATATTATAAACTCTTGGAGATGAACTTCGAGAGGGTTACATTAACCGTGAACTATTTTATAGTTAGTATCCTTTTTGTGTATTTTCCTAGTATTTATAATACAATAATGAATAACAAAAGACTATTTTCATGTTCACACGAGATTGGGAAACTACGCAAGTGACAACGCTGGGCACAAACATAACTACACTTTAAAGTAAAATAACCCGCATTTAGGCACTTAACATGTTACTTTAATGTAGTAGGCTTCGCGAAGTAGATGCACACTAAGAATATTCTCATATTTTCACGGGATTGGAAACCACGCAGGTGACATAACTGGTTGTTCTTTCAATGTTGCCAACTGCCGAGATATAAATTCGCCGGGTCACGTTTTTCCAAAACATTGCCTACTAGGCTCCCATAAATAGGGAAGAGTTAAAGTCGTTAAAATAAAAGCTTAATAGACTACAAGCCCGTGGAAAAAAATTCTAGTGAAATGAACCAACGTGATTACAAGGCTGTTACTATATCATAAAATAACTTTTAGCGATGTCTTTATGTATTATAGCAGTACAGGTGAAGTACACGTAGAAATATTTTTTTTATCCTAATATTTTTATTTGATACCATTTATAATGTATGGCTATAAGGTACAAAGGTAATATTTAATAAGATTATATAAAAAAAAAGTTGCCGTATATAAATTTATGATCTTATATAATTTATGTAAAAAGGTAAGTAGCCCATTAACGTCCCACTGCTGGGCACAGGCCTCCTCACTCATATGAGAGAGGGTTTTTAGAGCATAGACACACCACGCTGCTCCACTGCGGATTGGCAGGCATAGTACACAAGTGCACTCTCTAATCCTTCACTCCCATATTCCGATGTGACGGCTTAACGTGCTCTCCGAGGTACTGGGGTGGATCACACCGCCAACTTCCCAACTTCGGGCAAATTTTAAGAAAATCTTAATAGAAAACTCAATATCCATTATTGAATGGGCCCGACCCGGAACTCGAACCCAGGACCTCATGTCTGTAGTCGAACATGCTAATCACTAGACCATTGAGGCAGTCATAATTTATGTACGGTAAATTTTTTGACACAATATTATTAAATATTACGTTGTTCCTCATTGCTGTACATTATGGTATAATGGTAACAAATAAAAATATTAGTATAAAAAAATAATTATTTACTCGTGTACTCACGAGTGGCAAATGCCACATGTTATTTGTAAATATTAAAACTACGTAACTTTCAAACGAAATAGCATAAAAACGCTGCATATCTTCGAGACGCTATTCACGCGTTTCATCCACTTCAAAAATGTATTTAGAATGAAATTTATATATTATAGAAAGGAAAAATATGCTTAATTTCATGCAAATCAGACGAATAGTTTTGTTGATCTGGCAGTTGTTCTGATATTTTAACAATTGTTCTGCTGTTCAGGTCCGGATGTATCCTTTTAGGATTATAGTTTGTGTTTTTAAATGTTTTTAAAATGGAGAGAGGTAATGGGGGTGATATGTGACTCAAATGCCTATCAAAATTAAGGGTAATGTCTACAAAATGTGCGAAAGTAGATTGCGTTGGTTTGGACACGTAATGAGAAGGGCTGAAGGCCATATGACGAAGTCTGCATTAAATGCAATTGAAGGAAAGAAAGGCCGTGGTCGTCCCCCCACAACTTGGAAAACCACTATCAAAACAGACATAAAGTTGATGGGTGTCTGCCCAGAAATGGCACTCGATAGAGGAAAATGGCGTTAACATACTCTGAGAGCTGACCCCAACTGGCATGGGACAAAAGCAAGGGTGATAGATAGATAAATATAATTTGTGTTTTTAAATTCGTTCTTGCTGTTTTTCCTGCATTGAAGCAGCGTGGTGGAATTAAACTATAAACTTCCTCTCGTCTACTAGTGCGTAGACCTACATAAAGTAGTAATAGGCGTTGTTTACTATTTTATTTCGTAAAATTTGCAATATTATGAAGAGGAAACGATTTTCACACTAAAACTGATATCAAAATCTCTTTTTAACCGACGTCAAAACAAGGAGGAGGTTATCAATTCCTATGTATTTTTATGTTTGTTACCTCATATCTCCCGACTGGGTGGACCGATCTTGATGATTTTTTTTTATGAAAGGTTGTGCTCGTCATAGGGTCCCATTTTTTTTAAAACTAGTTCTGATGATGGAATCCATGACAAAGCGACGGAACTCTTCAATTCTTAGGAGCAACGATACTCTGCAGTATCCTCTATAAGCTATCCAGATATTTGAGTCGCCTACCGTAACTTCGGTTTGGTCAAGTGCTAGTCGTAGTTAAATATGAAGATCAATGGAACTCCTCAACGGCTTACAGTAAGAGTGTGATTTTGGCAAAATCTATAACTGTCTGTAATCAAATGCCAATGACCTTACGTTTGTTGCTGCATTGCAATATTTAAAAGGTGAATAATGTGTGAAGGGGTGGTATAAGGGTTTCGAGTTCGATCCCGGGTGTGGCGATCACTAAAAATCAAAAAATAAATATAAATATTAACAAAAAAAGAACTGCCTTCAACACAAACTTACAAATACATTAATATGCTCTAAAAAGTAATAAATAATTCCGTATTCTTTGATAGTGTTCTTCGTATTGTTATATTTGTCGGTGTCCATCATCAGAACTGGATTAAAAAGAAATGGGACCCTACAACAAGCACCACCTTTCATATAAAAAAAAGAAAAACCGGTTCACCCAGTCAGAAGTTATGAGGTTACAAACATAAAAAAAAGATGAATTGGTAACCTCCTCCTTTTTTTGAAGTCGGTTAAAAAAGACAAATGTTTCCTTTTTATAATATTAATTTACTATTGTTTTATTTAAATTTATCTATATACATTTACGTTGTATGAAATGTTTACATTATGATGTAGTTAAATGTAAATTATATATATTTTTTAAGCTCTGTATTTAAAAGCAGCAATTTCATTTTTAAACTAGAGGCTTCTTAAAGTCTGCAATTAGTGCAGCTTTTTCGAATATCAGCACCGACAAACCGATGGAGACTCAAAAATAAATTATACATACATTTAAATAAAAAGCTGCGGACTTGAAAGCGTTTTTTGCACAAAACATTAAAAATTTTGCCGTCTCCTGAAGGCATATGTAGTCCTGGTGTTCAATGTTTATATGAAACGTGAGTTTCTGTTCACTACACAGAGAAAGGGATCACAAATTCGTGAAACATCTCTTATAGCGGTATGTGGCCCTGGTGTTGAATGTTTTCATGAAACGTGAGTTTCTGCTACCTGGCTTACGAATGCCGGAATCATCTCTTACAGCGGTATAAATTCCTACTTGTAGGTTTTAATGAAACGTGAGTTTCCAAAGGACAGAACCTTATAAACTTCCCAGACGCTGTCACTTCTATTATTGCCAGGCTCATCTCTTGACGTGATATGTAGTCCTAATGTTCAATGTTTATACAAAACGTGATTTTCTGTTACCTGTAGAAAAGCTTATGAATGTCTAAATCGTCTCTTATAGCGATATGGCATCCTAGTGTTCAAATTTTATATTAAATGTGAGTTTCTCTTAACATGTGGTGATCCTCTCCACTGTATAAAGTGGAGAGGATCACCAAATGCCTGAATAATCTCTTCTCGCTATATATATTCCTATTGTTCAATGTTTTCATAAAACGTGAGTTTCTCAAGGATAAGAATATTGCAAGCTGCCATATATATGTATATATATATATATATATATGCACTGTGACGCCACTGGTTCCATTATTAGGAGATTCATCCTTTGCAGTGCTGTGGAGTCCTGGTGTTCAAAGTTTTCATAAAACGTGAGTTTCTAAAGTACAGAAAATGCACTCAATGCTAGGTTTTTCTCTTGAAGTGATATGTATTCCTTGTGTTCAATGTTTTCACAAAACGTGAGTATCTGTTAATGGTGAAAAAGCTCTCAAATGCCTGAATCAGCTCTCATACCGATATGTAGCCCTAGTGTTCAATGTTTTCATAAAACGTGATTTTCCAAAGGACAATATTACAAACTTCCCAGACGCTGTCACTGCACTCATTTCCCGGTTCATCTCTTGAAGTGATATGTTTTCCTAGTGTCCAATGTTTTCATAAAACGTGAGTATCTGTTAAAGGTGGAAAAACTCTCAAATGCCTGAACTATCTCTCATAGCGATATGTAGTCCTAGTGTTCAATGTTTTCATAAAACTAATTGTTTTAAACTTAAATTTTCGTGGTTTATTAACATATTGACTATTTGAACGGGTACATATCACGATGGCGATTTTTAATTTTTAATTTTGCCGATATTTCGACCCAGTTGCATGGATCGTGGTCACGACGATACTGCTGTGGTCGGTTGTGTCAAGCTGTCAAGGGCAGAATCTGTCTACCCTACGTCTGATTCTTTTATTTTTCACGGCACCCACATCCATTTGTCGGCATACTACACTCACAACGTCACGTTTTAATTTTGAAAAATTGCGTCGTTTGTTCATTTGGCATAGCTTCACCACTGGATTCCACGTATCAGCCAGCTTAAAACCATCTTCACGATTGAAATTAGGATATTTTTTAATTTCAATGGCCTCGCGAACTAATCTCGGCATATAATGGCGGTCCGTGGAAAGAACTTTCGGGTTATGAAGTTCTATCCAGTGTTGAGTTCCCTGCTGCAAAATGTGCTCCGCGATCGCAGATTTTTGTATGTCGTTGTGCTTGACAGCATTTATGTGTTCTGACACACGAGTTGCTATGGAACGCTTCGTTTGCCCAATATAAGAGCTTCCACAGCTGCAGTCAATTTTGTAAACGCCCGGACATTGATACGGTAAACGATCCTTCGGAGATCTTACCATGTTTATAATCCTTTGTAAGGGAGTGAAGACAGTTTTGATGCTATAATCGTTTCGCAGTAGCCTGCCTATTCTGTCCGTCACTCCCTTTACAAAGGGTAAATAGGCCTTTGGCCTTTCTACCTCCAAAGGTCGTTTATGGTGTCTCTGCTTGCTGACGGGTTTTGGGGATCTATGTCCATTCCGACGTAACACCTCTCTTACATGGGTTAACTCGTCCTGAACAGTTAGATCATCACATAAATCGTGAGCTCGACTGATCAATGCTGTCCCGACCGAGGCAAGGTGACGTGGATGATGATGAGACGAACCATGTAAATATCTGTCCGTATGTGTGGGTTTTCTATATACCGAATGACCAAAATTGCCATCAGATGTTAAATATATATGTACATCCAGGAAAGACATGCTTCTGTGTTTCTCCATTTCGTACGTGAAGGCTATTTTATGATGAATGCTATTCAGGTGTTCCAGGTATTGGTCAACTTCTTGCTTACCTCCTTGAAGCACCGCAAATACATCATCAACGTACCGTTTCCAAAACTTAACTTGGCTGGGTGCAGTGGAGATGGCTCGGTCTTCGAAATATTCCATCCATAAATTCGCGACAACTGGAGCGACCGGACTTCCCATAGCAACGCCATCTATCTGGAGGTAATATTCGCCCTTGAAGAGAAAGAAGTTGGACTCCAAGCAGTGTTTAATTAGT
>JACTOM010000217.1:152634-201627 GCA_015832385.1 Elymnias hypermnestra
CAGAACGACTTAAAATCTAAAGTTACGAGGGTTCCTTCGCGCCCCGATCCGAGAAGAGCCCACAACAAACTCAGTCGGGTGTTTTGTTTTTTTTTTGTTATCATCATCATTACAATATCATATTAGTTTAATATATTTCAGTTCAAATTAGAGCAGTTCGTTCACTCTCACGCGATTTTTCTATCAACTTTCTTTTAACAAAGACTTTGAATTTATTAATTGACATTTCCAAAACGTCTTGTGATAGTTTATTATAGAAACGTATACAGTTACCCTTAAATGAGTTGTTAATTTTATGCAGCCTACTAGAATTAGAAATGAAAGATTATTCGATAAGATTCTATATTTTCTTTAATATATTCGAAGTCCGGGGTTTGATCTCCATCAGAGCTAATTTTATTATCTAGTTATTGTTAAGGCTGGATCGTGAAGCTTCTTCGGCCTAACCCAACAAGCTAGGCCAAGTCATCATACAAAAAAGATTGCGTTCCGTCGTTACGATGTTGTGTGGAAGCCATAAAAGGTAAATTAGAATGTATCAGGTGAGATTACAGTCAAACTCTTACCTGTCACCAATAAAAATTATATCTGTTCTATCTATTAAATCCTGGTAGTCAATGTTTTTATTAAAACGTTATAGAGCTGAAGGTATTTGCACATATGACGGAACTTAGTTCAAAGGCTAACTTTTTGTTATAATGCATGTGACAGTAGTCATTTGGTCATAATAAAGAGGTTACTTGGAGATTATAGATATATAACTTAGTAAGTAGCAGCCCATTAACGTCCCACTGGGCCTTCTCATTCATAGGAGAGAGAGTTATCAGAGCGTAAACCCATCAGGCTGCTTCATTGCGGGTTGGCACGTGTACACAATAGTACACAAGTGCACTCTCTATTCCTTCACTGTCATAGTCCAAGGTGACGGGAATTCGAAACGACCGGAGAGAGATCTGACGCATTTCAACTTTACTATCTAGAATAAAAGTAGCTTTTATGTCCTGAACTTATTTTTGTATAAGCATTAGCATTTAAAAAAAAACATTTTATTTAAATGTCTAATTTCCACACAACTGAGATCGGGGAAGAATAATGTTGGGGCCTTTCAAATTGGAAATTTTCCTCCTAATGAGTTAAAATATGTAGTATAGTTGTCGCAGTACCGATCTCTTTTATTTATCACAAGCCTTTTATGTCTTCAGTTAGTGGTCCTTGATACATTTTTTGACCATTGAACACACACAAAAAATTAATTAAAATCGGTCCAGCTGTTGAAGGGGACTTTAGTCTCATATGCACGTTCATAAGAATTAGGAAAGAGCACTGTGTGAAGTACGTAGTCTTTATGGCAGAGACTCTCGAAGATCTCAATACAATACTAAGCTCTCGAAATTGTTGACGAGTACACATACCTGGGATAGATAGTTCAGCTGGATAAGTCCAATTTCGAGAAGGAGGTCAAACGCCGAATCCAACTCGGTTGGGCAGCGTTCGGGAAACGAGGCCAGATATTTTCGTCCGATAAACCTCAGTGCCTGAAGACCAAAGTCTTCGAACAATGCGTGTTGCCAGTGATGACCTACGGTCCTGAGACGTGGTCGCTGACTATAGGCCTCCTGCGGAATGTCAGAGTCACCCAGCGTCCTACGAATCGTGAACCTGAAGTGGCAATGGGTGGGGCACATAGTCCGAAGGACCGATGGACGTTGGGGGCCGAAGGCGCTGGAGTGGCGACTTCGCACCGGACGGCGCAGTGTAGGCAGGCCCCTCACAAGGTGGACCGATGATATAAAGAGGGTCGCCGGTAGCCGCTGGAGCCTGGCGGCACAAGATCGGGTCTCGTGGACCAGGGTCCAGCAATGGACGTCCATCGGTTAAAGTGAAGACGACGACGACGATTATGTGAATTACAATCATAAGTTAAATAGTTATTAATTGACACGTTTGATATGAAAAGTACCCATATATCCATTTCAATTTCGTCCTGTTGACGTATGTTTTCAATTTGGTATTGATTTTTTTTACTTGTGTGAGTTACCCATTCCCGGTTTCAGTATATACGCTTTTATAGTAAACATCCTAGACGTAGTACTTTCCCTTTTATAGCTTTAAAGCTCTTTCAATGATATGAACTCCTGGTAGCCTATGTTTTGATTAAAACTTATTCAGATACTACTATTATAAGTGAATTTCTGAAAATTGCGGAAGCTAAAACAATAATAAAACAAGCATTTTATGAACGCCCCACTGCTGGACATAAGCTTTATCATTTGCAGCTTACACCCACCAGGCTTGTCCCAATGCTATAAAAGACAAGTAACAGATACAACAGAGTTAAAGGAAACGAAAATTTATAATTTTTGAACAAACATAAGTAAAATAATTTTATTCAGCATTACGCAAATTAGCCTTTTCTTAGGTAGTTAATTAAGCGGTCAGAGGCGGAACTTACCCATAAAATGTACAATTTACTGATATCTTTTGTTTTGGTATTTCAGAAAATAACTGGTCATTCTCCGTTCTTGTCGTCGACCAAATTCAAAGTTTCTATTACACAATTTGTTTTTAATAATCCTCGAAACTGCTGGGCCTATTTTGACAGGATTTTCGCTGGCAAATAGCTAATATTATCGTCGTCATAGTCTCAACCGATGGACGTCAACTGTGGACAAAGGTGTCTCTTAATGAATTCCAATGGGCTCGATCTTGCGCCGCTTGTATCCAGCGGCTGCCAGCGACCCTCCTGATGTCATCAGTCCACCTGGTGGGGGATCGCCACTCTAGCAACTTCGGGCCCCAACGTCTATCGGTTCTGCGAACTATGTGCCCTGCCCATTGCCACTTCAACTTTGCAATTCGGTAGGCTACGTCGGCGACTTTAGTTCTCCTACGGATCCCCTCATTTCTGATTTGATCACGTAGGGAAACCTTGAGGATAGCCCTCGCCATTGCCCATTCGAAAACCTTAGTCTTCAGGCACTGAGGAATTATGGATGAAAAGATGTCCCGTAGTTTTCCGAACGCTTCCCATCCGAGTTGGATTCGGCGATTTATCTCTTTTTGGACCTACCTAATTGGATCGTGTGTTCCAGGTAGATTTCCTCGTCTACAGCTAATATTATAAGGGACGGGTAAAGAAGCGTATGTCATCTATACTATTATTGTAAAGCTGAAGGGTTTGTTTGCTTGAACGCGTAAATTTCAGAAAATAATGTTTGGATTTGAAACATTGAATCATACTTTCAGTGTAAGATATCC
The DNA here is from genome assembly GCA_015832385.1 of Elymnias hypermnestra. NCBI lineage: Eukaryota > Metazoa > Arthropoda > Insecta > Lepidoptera > Nymphalidae > Elymnias > Elymnias hypermnestra. Next base: position 155,893 of record JACTOM010000217.1, read on the forward strand.
CATTTTTCGAGTAGGCTGTTGGTTATATGTCATTACGCTAAGACTAATGGCAGCGATGTATCAATGAAGAATGCTTCAAAATCGGGGTTCTTTTCCTTTTGAGAGCTTACGTTACATGCACTACGCAAATTGGATAAAGTTTCACAAAAATCATGTATGACAGAATTGATCCCTTCTTGTCTTTTCAATTTGGCTCACTTTAAGCCTTTTGACGTGAATACGTCTTTAAAATCGAATAGAGAGGGACGCAATATAAAGAACTTATTACGCTGAGTAAGGGCTGTAACATATATTTTATATAAAGTTTTTACCGTTACATACAACAAACGTTCCAAATTCCCTACGGCCATGATAGCCTGATAGCAGATGTTTTCAATTTCGAGCCCAAGTTATTGATTTACGGTTGTCGAATTCATATGACTGTAAACGTCATTGTATTGACATACCTCTACTCTGTGTATGTTTGCCTGGTAGCCTATATTTTGGTTAAAACGTGACTCTCCTTTGGGTGATACATTATTTCTTCTATACGTGCATGTTGATTCCTCTTACCGGTCCTTCTTAAACGGATAGAATTATTGATGATTCTGTATTCTGGGGATTCAAGAATCGTTCAGATTAACTGTCCGACTGGCTTAAAAGTGACTTCTTTCGCGATAATAATTAGGAACGCCTTTCCTCATATTCCCAAGAGATCGGGATAGAGGCGAGCGACACCGCTGGACACCGTTACCATCGTAGGGGGCAGCGTAGCTCTAAGGAAGAAATCGCTGGGCCACGTTTTTTCAAAACATTGGTTATTAGGCTCTCATAAATAGACAACAGTTGAGTTTTTTAAATAAAAGCTCTTTTTGTGTGTGTAGTGAGTGTAAGCATTTGGATACATTTTACTCACCCAAACGTATAATGTAGAAATCTTCAAGTCACATTATAATTGTAATTGAAACTTCAGTAGTAACTTGTAAGTTTTCTTTTAATTAATTTACGTTACCACTTTAAAGCTCTTCAAAATCATTTTTTACGCATCTGGATGAATTTGACTTAAGGATTTATTTCTAGCTGTTCCTTGTGGTCTCATGAGAATCCGTGGAAATCATGTTACTTATAATATCTTTGAGAATGCATACCTCGTTTAATGTGAAGGTTCAAATAGTGACTCTTTACACGACAAGTGTTTCTCCATATTACCACGAGATCCGCTACTACGCTAGTGATACCGCTGGACACAATTAGTTTCTGATACGGGCCGCCTATTGGGCACTAGGGATAAATTCGCCGGGTCACGTTTTTCCAAAACATTGCCTACTAGGCTCGCATAAATAGAGAACTGTAGAGATTTTAAAATAAAAGCTTGTGAATTGTATAAACACTTGGATGAGGGTTATTCACACATATAAATAAAAGTTAAAAAAAAAGTAAATAGCAGCCCTTTTATCGTCCCACTGCAGGGCACAGGCCTCCTTACTCCGAGGAGCGAGGGTTTTTAGAGCCATCACGCTGCTCCACTGCGGATTGGCAGGCATAGTACACAAGTGCACTCTCTTTTCCTTCACTCTCATAGTCCGATGTGACGGGAATCCCACATGAACGGAGCGAGATCAGGTGCAAGACCGACGGCCTAACGTGCTCTCCGAGGCACGGGGGTGGATCACACCGCTAACTTCCAAACTTTGGGCAAATATTGAGCAGATCTTAATAGAAAACTCTCAATATTCATATTTGAATTGGCCCGACCCGGGACTCGAACCCAGGACCTCATGTCTGTAGACCAATGAGGCAGTTTATAATATGGAATATGAGTAAGGCCAATATCTAATTGAAAACATCCCTAGCACGGTACTATAAATATAACAGTGTTAACTAATAAGTTTCAGTTTTCGTGCAAGTTTTTTTTCAAAGTGACTCCTTCTCCCATTAGGGACATATTTCTTATAATTCCAAGAGATCGGGGATAGACGCGACTGACACCACTGAACACAGAGCAAGAGAGAAATTCGCCGAGTCACGTTTTTCCAAAACATTGCCTACTAGGCTCCCATAAACGAAAGGCTCTTTATGTATGAAAATTTCGGTACGGGTTACTCACACATGAATAAAATGGATATCAAAATGAAAACATCCCTAACAGGATAGTACCCGTCACGTTTTTCCAAAACATTGCCTACCAGGCTTACATAAATACAGAACAGTTGAGTTATTGAAATAAAAGCTGTGTTCATGTGTTGTGTATAATAAACACTTAGATGCGGGTTACCCACACATATAAATATAATCAATATCAAATTGAAAACATCCCTAACAGGACACTATGAATGTTAAAGTGTTTGAGTCACGTTATAGTTATAACTAAAATTTAAAATTTTCATGCAAGTTTTCTTTAAATTAATTTGCGGGACCAATACGAAGTTATTCAATAACGTTTTTCGGATGAATCCGACTTAAGAATTTATTATTAGCTGGTCCTCGCGGTTTTATATGCGCAGTCCCCGACCAAATGGGAATGCCATTTGGAAATCCCAATGGGAAAATCCCGCTTTATGCATAGTGTTTGCGAAAAGAGTTAAATTTCTTAATTTTCTTTAAAGTACGTATTGTCAGTACTCATGATAATTTCTCTAAAAATACATACTCGTTTTATGTGAAATTACACAAAGTGATTCTTTTCGCTACATACTTTACTTAAAAAAACCAGTAATTAAACACAAAATCTAAATCAGCTGATTCTCGGGCCAACGAACGGACGGTCGCGGCGCTGACGTCTATCGCACTTTCGTTCAATTTAGTCCTTTCTTTAACACGCATAGCGGTGCCGGCCGCATGCGTTCGTTGGCGCGAACGTCAGCTGCTTTTTGACTTTTTATTGCTCTTTCTTTCAGTAAAGTATTTTTTACGAAACAATCGTTTCTTTTAGCCGTACTAATATGACGGAGCGTAAATAATACTAATAAAATCTTTTGAAAATGTGATTTTTTTAAAATATTATCATTAATCGTCTGTCTTCGTTTTCGGGAGCGATCTTTGTATATTTATTTTTATTATGTGAAATGAAATCATCATATTAAACTATAAAGTATAATTAAGGTTTTTTAACAAACAAATAAGGGATTTTTAAAGAATTAACTGAAAATTAATTAAATGAAAAGTTTTTCATTTAAGTTCCACGAGGAGAATACATTTTGTCGTAAAATTGGGGATCTGAGATTGTGTAGCGGAAGTCAGAAATTAATGTTTTTAAGTTACGTCGTAGTAACAGATTTGTTACTCTTTTCTTTTCGTAGTACCCTGGTAGCTGTTGTTTTCAATTTCGAGCGCCCGGTATTGATTTAAGGGTGTGCCTGTTTTACAAACAAACATCTGTGAATGAATGAACAATGTTATACTGACACACTCTTATATGTATATGGTATCCTGGTACCCGATGTTTTGGTAGAAACGTAAAATGAAGTTTGGGTGACAAGAGAGATCCGATCACTCGCTCTGTTTGCCTTAAGCTGACCCGGCGAACTTTTTACCTATGAATGTCGTGTTACCTTTTAGCTGAACTAATTTAGGCTTTGATAAACGTAATACAACGATACAAAATAATATTAATATAGCTAGAAACATAAAATATTTTATTATGATGAATGATGATGAAAACATACAGAATGAGAATAAAAATTTAAAAAATAATGATAATTAAGTACTTTAAACTCATGTCAGAAAAAATCGCCAGTGTCACGTAAAAGTAGAAGTCGTACACAAAGTAATTATCCAACGCAAAATATTTCAAAATCCAATATTAGTTGTTGTGATCACATTAAATTATTATGACAAATCCATCTAAAAAATCATAGTAAAAATTAAAATGTCAGGACAATATTGTCTTCAAAAATCAAAACAAAACATAAAATTCAATCACCAAATATAATAACAGTGACTGAGCTTTCGAGACATTTTACAAAAAATAAATTTCTGAACGCACACATGAATAGTTGTTACAGTATTTGACAGGATTGGACAACAAATGTTTGACATGTAATAAACAAATCAGCATTTATTGAAATGATTAAGTATTCATTACACATATCGAGTTTTCATTGTTTTTAAGATGTATTTATGCTATCCGGATAACCATGAAAATTGGTTCAGCAGATCTCGAGTTATAACCCGTCTTTGTTTTATATATGTCGGAGAATAAGAGAGAACAGAGAAGCATAAAACGCAGGGGCGTAGGGTTCTCCGCCGACATCGTTATTAATTTCTTATACTGTGGGCGTTCGTGGGTACTGCCGGTGCAATCAAACACTTTATTAATTAACTCGAATTATAATGTTCAATCACTTACATACATACATACATAGCATCACGCCTCATTCCCATAGGGGTAGGCAGAGAAAACATCCTTCCACTTGCCACGATCCTTGCATATCTCCTTCGCTTCTTTCATTCTCATTAAATCTTTCATACAAGTTCGTCGGTTTAGAGTACTCTTGACCTGGCCGTTATTTAAAATGTCCTGGATTTGGTCCAGGAACGTTCGCCTTGGTCTTCCCCTTCCAACTTTCGCATTCACTCTTGACTCATAAATCCTTTTTGTCAGTCTCCTTTCATTCATTCTCTCTACATGCCCAAACCATCTAAGCATATCACTCTTCACTCAATCACTTAATGTTCCCGATATTAATTTACACAAACTGATTAACAATAGCTAGGAACGCGACAGTTCCATCACTGCCGAGAGACTCTCGCCGGACTACCACCAATGATTCTGTTCCACGCCGATCGACAGATGGCGCCAGCGTTCCACAGACACCTGCCCTCCGACATATATATAGATTATAACCAAGTTTACCTGGAAATTCTATGATTAACTCTGTACTGCCCGTTGCACATTCGAGATTAAAAGTAGCTGACGTCTACTGTAGCTAATAAAGTCCCGTCAAAATAGGTTTAGTCATTTAGAAGTTAAGTAAATGAGAGAATATAGTCCAGTTTGATATTCAGTAAGAGAAAACACAGATCTTCTGCTACCCAGCTTCGAAAAGCAGAATTTAGCCAAATCTCCGCTTGATCGTAAACTACGCGGCTTACATCGCCGGGAGCTAGCTAGCTATATAATTACGATAAAAGTAGTCTTTAAACCATAGTGAAGTCACGTTTTCCCAAAACATCTGATACTAGGCAAACATACACGCACAAGAGATGTATTGAATAATACAACCAGGAAATTCATTACTCTAGAATCAATGTTCTCGAAATGGTTTAATGGTTTCTACATAGCATCGTACCGGAACTCTATTATTATGCTTGAAGGCAAATCTTAGCTGATAAGGTGGTAAGCGAAACTACGGCCGAAGCCTCTTAACGGGCTCAGACCAATTAAAATATATCATAGTATGTTAATTGTCTGAATGACCAGGTTAGCGCGCTACCATTCTATACTGTATCATCGCTTAAATTACAGTCACCACGTGTATTTATTATATTGCTGACAGTTATCGCTTGATTTCTCACGTGACGGTAAGGGTGATACAGTCCAATGCAGTGGTTCTTAACCTTTGGGCACGCCTAACCAGGCTGTGATTCACAAGTGGAAGGAGGACCTCGGGTCCCCCAGCAGTGGGCGTGGCTACAGTGAGAGCGATTCTTCCTTACCTGGACTAATGGCTCTCCAGGGGGCACGGGACGCTTTATGACGCTGTAAGAAATTACAGACTGGTGCAAATTCTGACCGGGCATGGTCTTGGAAAGTTGCTGCACCAAATCGGCCGAGAGCCATTGCCCAACTGCCATCAGTGTGATGCAGCTATTGACTCAGCACACCACAATGTGGCAGATTCCGCAGCCTGGTGACCTCTTGCTGGCCAAAGAGGGAGAATGCAGTAGATGCCCCCTCTCACCGGCGAAGGAGACTGAATACTAGGCGGCGGATGTTTGTGTACCTGCTCCCGCTTCCGTTAATCCAAGGTCGGGCTCATCCGAGAAACCAGGTAGGAATGTGCAAGCTGATCCTCTGGTGTCTCACTCACGGATGGAGAGGGTTCCGCTGGGTTTTAGTGGGTAATGCGAGCTTTCTACCCTCGCAGAGTCCCGAGCTACTGGTCGGGGTTAGTGCATAAATGCATTGCCCGCCGAAAAAAAGGTCCTTTGACCTTATGATCTAACTGGGGTCATTGATTTTAACCCCTCCTCCCAACGATGTACCCAAACAATGCATTTTAATAAAAATACGTAGGCTTTATTAAAATTTATATTTATACTCAAAACTACATTTATAAAGTTAATACCTAGGTTATGTTTAACTGAATAAATATGTATCAAATAACTTTGGAGCTATTTTTGACTCGTCTGTTAAAAGTTTAATTAAGGCAAACATTCAACTCATCGTTACGCGAAATATAAGTTTTACTCCCGCAAGGGTAATCACCCCCAGGTTAGGAACCCGGGTCTAATGGAATAGCGTTAACCTGGTAAGAGGTAATTTACTTATTTTGCTGGAAATTGGTATACATGAGATTGCGCGAATTAAGCCATTCAGAGAGGTCATGAATTTCAATCTTCCGAGTTTGTGTCCTACTGGTCCTAGTGTTTTTATGTTAATGTTTTTGTAAAATATTAGTTTTCAAAGAACCAGAATATTAGGAGTTTCCGAATATATATGCACTGTGACGCTACTACCCCCCTTATTGCGAGGTTCATCCCTTGCAGTGCTGTGGAGTCTAGTGTTCAATGTTTTCATAAAACGTGAGTTTCTTTTAACTGCGGAAAGGATTAAGAATGTCTAAACCATCTCTTATAGCGATATGCATTCCTAGTGTTCAATGTTATCATAAAACGTGGGTTTCCAGAGGCCAGAACATTTCAAACTTCCCAGACGCTGTCACTGCACGCATTGCCCGGTTAATCTGTAGAAGTGATATGTATTCCTAGTGTTCAAAGTTTTCATAAAACGTGAGTTGCCAAAGCAAAATTTTACAATATTCCCAGAAGCTAACAGCACTCATTCCCAGGTTGATCTCTTGAAGTGATATGTATTCTTAGTGTTTCAAGTTTTCATAAAACGTGAGTTTCCAAAGGACAATATTACAATATTCCTAGAAGCTATCACTGCATTCATTCCCAGGTTGATTTTTTGAAGTAATATGTGTTCCTAGTATTCAATGTTTTCATAAAACGTGAGTTTCCAAAGGACCAGAATATTTCAGAATATATATGCGCTGTGACGTTACTAGTACCATTATTACGAGGTTCATCCTTTGCAGTGCTGTGGAGTCCTAGTGTTCAATGTTTTCATAAAACGTGAGTTTCTGTTAACTGTGGGAAATATTTGTAAATGCCAGAAAAATCTCTTATACCGATATGAAATCCTAGTGTTGAATGTTTATATAAAACGTGAGTTTCTGTTAACTGCACAGTGACGAAGTTTTCGAATGCCTGAATCAGCTCTCATACTGATATGTAGTCCTAGTGTTCAATGTTTTCGTGAAACGTGAGTTTCCCAAGGACTAGAATATTGCAAGCTTCCGTAAATATTCTGTGCACTATGACGCTACGAAATCAATAATGGCCAGTCCATTTCCCGAAGCGTTATGTAGTCCTAGTGTTCAATGTTATAAAACGTAAGTTTCTGTTCACTGCAGTGTGGAAAGGCCCACGAATGTCTGAATCACCTCTTATAGCGATATATTGGTAGTCGTCTTATATTCAATGTTTTCATAAAACGTGAGTTTCCACCAAAACTATATTGCAGCTTCTATAAAAGTGCAGTGTGGAAAATTCTGTTGTAAAAACTGAATTTGACTAAGCTTTTTGGATAAAATATGTATATTACAATTAAAATATTGGATCATTACTAAAACTAAATTATATTTTATATAGAGAACTAACATACACTAAAAAAATATGTTTTATATGTGAATATATTTATATAAAATCAACTTAAATGGACTCGTTATTAAAAAGCTTATCAAATTAATTATACGAGTTTCTTCGGAAAATGTTTGTCCGAAATAAAACTTTATTTTTTTAAAGTAAAACTGAAGAAAGAACGAAGGAAATGAAAGATTATTCGAAAAGATAATATATTCAAGGGACTCGCTGATGTAATAGTGCGAGTACTTGCTTCGCTAGCAGATGTCTTGGGTTTGATATCTATCAGAGCAAATTGCATTATCTAATTGATATAAAGTCTGGACTAGGTAGCTTCTTCGGCCGAGGCTAGCTAGCACCCTACCAGCTAAGACGAGGGTTTAAACAAAAAGATTGCGCTTCGTTACGATGTTGTGTAGTAACCATAAGAAGTAAATTAGAATGTATCGTCACTTACCATCAGGTAAATTTGCAATCGAACGCTTACCTATCACCAATTATAAAAAAACAATATATATCTATTCCATCTATGAAATCCTAGTACTCAATGTTTTTATTAAAACGTTATAGAGCTGAAGGTATTTGCACATATGACGGAACTTAGTTCAAAGGATATAATCTTTTTGTCATATTGCATGACAATTTGGTCCTAATAAAGTGGTTACTTGGAAATTAAAGATTTCGTTATAAGTTAGTAAGTAGCAGCCCATTAACGTTTCACTGCTAGGCACAGACCCCTTCATTCACAGGAGAGAGGGTTATTAGAGCATAGACCCACCAGGCTGCCTTACTGCGGATAGCCACGCACAGTACACAAGTGCACTTTCTATTCCTTCACTCTCATAGTCCAATGTGACGAGGATCCGAAACTACCAAAGAGAGGTCTGACGCATTCCAACTTCACCAGCTTGAATAAATAATTGCCGCTCGTTCCGCCTTATTAAGAAAATAGTGTATATTAGTTGTTTTTTGACAATATATCCTTTCCAACCTATTATACGTTTAAAATATGTTTACAAAATAAACAAGAGTAAATTCCCTATATTTTATATCCTGACATTACTTTCGTATAAACATTAGCATTTCAAATAACCATTTTTGTTTAAATGTCTCATTTCTACACAACTGAGGTCCAGGAAGAGAAATTTTGGGGCATTTCAGATTGGAAATTTTGCTCGTAATGAGTTTTAATATGTAGTATAGTTTTCGTAGCACCGATCTTGTTCAATTAATACAAGGCTTTTATGTCTTCAGTAGGTAGTCAGTTGATACATTTTTTGACCATTTTTATTTATACACTTTATTGCACGTCTACAATGATAATATAAAATGAAATAAACTTAAATATAAGAGAAATAAAAGTACAACAGGCGGTCTTATCGCTAAATAGCGATTTCTTCCAGCATACTAATATGTACATTCTAATACATGTATAACAATAAATATATTAATAAATTAATATATATAATATTATAACACAGATTTACAAAATGTGTACATACATATATATTGTCGTCAAGTTCTATGATCGTAATCTAAGAGATAGTGTTCCTTGAATGATTTTTTGACCATTGAACATACATTAATAATTATTCAAAATCGGTCCAGCTGTTGAGGAGGACTTTAGTGTCACATGCACCTTCATAAGAATTCAGAAGGAAGTAAAACTTTATTCAGAGCATTGTGTGATGTACAACCATAAGTTAAATAGCTATTAATTGATACGTTTTATGTGAAAACTACCCAAATATCCAGTTGACGTATGTTTTCAATTTGGTATTGATTTTTTTTTGTTGTGTGCGTTACCCATTGCCAATGTGTATGCTTTTATAGTAAACATCATAGACGTAGTACTTTCCCTTTTATAGCTTTAATGCTCTTTCAGTGATATGAACTCCTGGTACCCTATGTTTTGGTTAAAATTTGTTCAGATACTATAAGCAACTTACCTGAAGATTGCGGACGCTAATCATTTTAAAACCATAAAAATAAGCATTCTAGACACAAGCTTTGTCAATTATAGGACTTACGGTTTGCAGCTTACGCCCACCAGGCTGCTTTAATCTTAACTGGCAGCTGACACATACATAGAATATGTTAAACGCAGGTTTATTGCGACTTTTTAATACCTGCTAAATAAGCAATTTTGTATAAAAGAACACTTTTTATTGCAATCTCCTTTTTATCACAAATTATTGTCTGTTTGCTTTATGCTGGTAATCTTCTAAACGGTTCGTTCGAATTTGATGTAACTTTAAATAGTAGACTGCTGATAATGTAAGGAAGAACTTAAGTTTTTTTTTACTCATATTTCGGACTTTAATTCTCCGATCTTGACATCAACCATAAATTGAAACTTCTTATCACACAATTTCTTCACACAAAATACCCGCCCGTGGATGAAGTAACTGATGTCATATTGTTTATTTAAAGCTGAAAAGTTTGTTTGCTTGAAGTAATTTACTGGTCCGATATGAAATTTTTTCAATGTCAACTAACTCATTTATCAAGGAAGGTTATGTATCATCACGGTAAGACCAATAGGAGCAATGCGTCAATGAAGAATGTTTCAAAATCGAGGTTCCTCTCCTTTTGAAAGCTTACGCTACATGCGCTACGTAAATTGGTTAAAGTTTCACAAAAATGTTTTCTTCTTTTGTCTTTTCAATTTGGCTCACTGTAAGCCTTTTGGCGTGAATACATCTTTATATCCCTCAGTGCCTGAAGATCAAAGTCTTTGAACAGTGCATGTTGCCAGTGATGACCTACGGTTCTCAGACGTGGTCTCTGACTATGGGCGTCATGCGGAGAGGGCTATGCTCGGAGTTTCTCTACGCGATCGAATCAGAAGAGAACCGTAGTAGAACCAACGTCACCGACGTAGCCCTACGAATCGCGAACCTGAAGTGGCAATGGGCGGGGCACATAGTCCGAAGGACCGATGGACGTTTGGCCGAAGGTGCTGGAGTGACGACCCCGCACCGGACGGCGCAGTGTAGGCAGACCCTCCACAAGGTGGACCGATGATATAAAGAGGGTCGCGTCTTGTGGACGTCATTACGTGTGGCCTATATCCAGCAGTGGACGTCCGTCGGTTAAAGCGTCGACGACGATGACGACGTCTTTAAAATCAAATAAGGAGGGACGCAATAGAAAGAACTTATTACGCTATGTAAGGGCTGTAACATATTTTATATTAAGTTTTTACCAAAATATACAACAAACGTTCCATATTCCCTACGGCCATGATAGCCTGGTAGCAGATGTTTACAATTTCGAGTCCAACTTATTGATTTAGGGTGTGTCGAATTCGTATGACTGTAAACGTCATTGTACTGACGTATCTCTACCCTGTATATGTTTGCCTGGTAGCCTATATTTTGGTTAAAGCGTGACTCTCCTTTGGGTGATTACCTTATTTCTTCTACAAAGTGCATGTGACTGCACTCCGCTTGCTCCACCTTCTTAAACGGATAGATAAATTGATGATATCTTTGTTTATTCTGGGGATTCAAGAAGTGCTTAGATTGACTATACCTAGACGATAGAGACGCGTGGGAGTGAACGAATTGCTCTAATTTGAATTAAAATATAGTAAACTAATATGATATTGTAATGATGATGGTAACAAAAAAAATACCCTACTGAGTTTGTTGTGGGTTCTTCTCGGATCAGGGCGCGAAGGAACCCTCGTAACTTTTGATTTTAAGCCGTTCTTGAGTACCATCATCAGATGTTTATTAGAATCAATATGCCTACTTGAATAAAGATATTTTTGATTTGATTAGATGTAAATCATATTCCTCCGTATTTCCACGAGATCGGGAACTACGCGGAGGACAAAATTGGTAAAACGTAATTGACGTCTTATGCTTTCTACACACCATCGTAACGCAATGCAAGTTTCTTGGTTAGTGGTTTAGGGTGATTAACTACGGCCGAAAATTCTCACCATTCCAGACTCAGACAAGAAAATACAATCTTCTGAAATTGCCCCGCTGGGAATAAAACTGGGACCTCTGTTAGAGAAGCGAGTAATCGCACCGTTGTTTTAACGAGGCACTAAAAATTTCCAAAAGTATTGACCCGATTGGCTTGATTTAGATGCTCACTAAGAATTGCAATGCAATTTAAGCTATTATTTTCGCTTTGTTTAATTTGCTTGAAAGTGAGTGCTATCAGTAATTATGTAACTTGTTATAATTCAATCATTTAGAAGCGACTCCTAAAATATCTCGATTTGGTTACAAAGTACAAAACTTGTTTGGCGATATTCATAAGGAAAGTATTTCCTCATATTCCCAGGAGATTAGGATAAAAGCGAGTGACACCACAGGACAGACACAGTTAGCAAACATACCAAGTAGCACAGAAAGGAGAAAACCGCCGGGTCACGTTTTTCCAAAACATTGCTTACTAGGCTCCCATAAATAGAGAACAGTTGAGCTTTTCAACGTAAAAGCTTTTTATGTGTGTTGTCTATGAACATTTGGGTACGGGTTACTCACACATATAAATATCAAAATGAAAACATCCCTAACAGGGTAGTCACCGTCACGTTTTTCCAAAACATTGCCTACTAGGCTCCCATAAGTAGAGAACAGTTGAGTTTTTAAAATAAAAAGCTCTTTGTGTTGTGTGAGCCCCTTCGTAAGCTCACTCTTGCGAAGACTTGCCGGTTCAGGATAATTGAAATTGCCCCCAGATTCTTCACTCCAACGCTCCGCCGTCTACTTGTCACCAGACGAGTATTTAAGTACGAACTGTTGTTTCAGCAGGAATATTGTTTACCTAAATTGGCTATCACTTGTACGATATTTGCGACTGACAAACGTGCACTATTGTGACAAGCAAACGACGGTGGTTGTTAATTTATTGGATAAAAAGTATATCCTATGATTGGAGTTTTATATCTCATCAATCACAGGGATTACATTAATTACACAAACAACTTTATTCTTAGAAATGACAAATATGTATATACGCTATAGCTAACAAACCTTCTATATACAAAGTTATAAATATCTATAGAGACTCTAAGTTGTAACAAAATATACTATTCAAAAAGAACGATGCTTAACAATATTATTTACGTTTGTATTATTTATAAATTAAAGGGAAAAGTCGCGAACATGTTGAGTAAAAGTTTCAGTTTCCATGCAAGCTTTTTATGTGTGTTATGTATGAACATTTGAGTACAGGTTACTCATACATATGAATATTAAAATGAAAACATCCCTAACAAGGTAGTAACCGTCACGTTTTTCCAAAACATTGCCTACTAGGCTCCCATCAGTATAGAACAGTTGAGTTTTTTTTTAATAAAAGCTCTTAGTGTTAAGTATAAGTTTCAGTTTTCATGCAAGCTTTTTATGTGTGTTGTGTGTGAACATTTGGGTACAGGTAACTCACACATATGAATATCAAAATGAAAACATCCCTAACAGGGTAGTAACCGTCACGTTTTTTCCAAAATATAGCCTCCTAGACTCCCATAAATAGAGAATAGTTGAGTTTTTTTAATAAAAGCTTTTTATGATATATGGGCACTAGGGATAAATTCGCCGGGTCACGTATTTCCAAAACATTGCCTACTAGGCTCCCATAAATACAGAAAAGTTGATCTTTTAAAAAGAGCTTTAAGCTCTTTTTGTGTGTAGTAGTGTATAAGCACTTGGATGCGGGTTACTAACACATACGTATAAAATCAATACCAAATTGAAAACATCCCTTGTAGGGTAATATAAATGTAGTGTTGTGAGTCACGTTTCAATTGTAACCCAAATTTTCAGCTTTCGTTAAAAAAAAATTAATGATAAGAATTCAAAGTACCACTTTAATGTTAGTCATAATTACTTATTAGTTTTACGAACTCTAAATGAAGTGTACTTCTTCATCCAGGAGTGTGAAACTGGCTAGTACACCATTATACCCACTAAAACCTAACATGAACCCTATTCATCAGAATTATTCGCAGACGCCTTCAGCTCTGGCGTCCCGGATGAATCCGACTTACTGCTCCCTTCGGTGTCGGTTTTGAAGTTCTGAACCCATGATAATACGAGGACATTCGTACTTATAAGTACTTTGCGAAAGCAGTTACTTTACTAAATTTTAAAGGTCTCTCTAGAATCTTCTTGGTATTCAGTGCCTTTTATGTGTTCAGTTTGGGACACGTCGGTTTGATAGTTTTAAAGGCTATAAGGAACATACATTTAAACCCTTTTTATGTTTTATCCAAGTATTATAGAGGTTAAGCGGGAATAAACAGACATCGTCATCATTATCTGTTCCGTACACTTCATTGCTTAAGGTTATGTTTGCCCTGGTATGCCTTAGTGGTTGCACGGAAGAACTATTTCTATCTCTGTTTATCGTACAATTGCTCTAAGGATGTTGGTAACGTCATTGCCTCGTTATATAAAATTAATTCATCAAACATAACTATAAATTCCAATTCTGTTTTTTTAGATATAGACCCAAAATAGGCGTTTTTTTATTTAGATTATGTCGAGGCTGGATCAAATTGGATGCAACTTTAACAAACAGACAAGGGTTGCTATAAAGAATTAACTTTAAAATGTCAGTTCCACGAGAAAAATACATTTATTACGTAAAATTGCGGATCTGTGATGGCACTTAAGTCTGAAATTAATATGTTTAAGCTACGTAGTAACAAATTTGTTACTCTTTTCTTTTCATAGTATCCTGGTAGCTGATGTTTTCAATTTCGAGCGCCCGGTATTGATTTAAGGGTGTGCACGTTTATAATAAAGACGTGAGGGAATGAACGAACAATACTGTACGGACATACTCCTATAAGTTTATGGTATCCTGGTAGCTGATGTTTTGGTAGAAACGTGAAATGAAGTTTGAGTGACAAGAGAGACCCCGATCGCTCGCTCTGAAATTAAACACGTCTTTACGTGTTTAAAACAGTAATTTGACTTTGGCTTAAAATTGTTTGGACAACTTAAACAAATAGGACTTTCTTTAAAAGAATTAGTTAGAATTGATCGTTTTAAGATAGGTTTTGTGGTTTTTTAAGTAACAACTTCTTTCCTGTTGTGATTTGAAAAGTCGGTGACACGAGAAAGCGACAGTAAAAAAAACGGGAATCAATCACATGATACGTAGGTGAAAATGAGAGGGAAATTATACAAGTGTTTCGTTATTTTTATGTTTCTTATGTTCGTGGTCCTTGTGTTCACCAGGAAGGTAAAATTAAATCATTACTAAATCATACAATTATTCTATTCCCGAAATTCATCTAGACGCCAAAATTTTTGAAGGTTATTTACTTCTTTCTTTTTGTTCCTGACTAATTCACGCAAATTTGTCTGCGTATAATTTAATGTAGAACTATCTAATTGATGATGAAACTACGCGAGTAATATCGCCGGAAACAGTTGAAATATATAAAATTCTCGTGTCACAATATTCCCATACTCCTCCGAAACGGGTTGACAGAACGTATGAATTTTTTTATGCATATTCAGTAAGTCAGAGAATCGGCTACTATCAATTTTCAAACCTCTATATGTTAAGGGTGATCCAACCCAAAATTTGATTTTTTAATAAAAATACATACAACCCTAAATTTTCACCTTTCTATAACCAACACCTATTTTTCAATAGTGATAATAGTAATTATTTTGCAAAACAACGTTTGCTGGGTCAGCTATTTTCTTTTAAGCTTTTAAAAGCTCCTGATACTAACTAGTTATGAAACCATAGTGAAATCACGTTCTTCCCAAAACATCTGGTACCACGCAAGCATACATTCACAAGAGATGTACTGGACTAATTCAACCAGGTGATCTCTGGAATCAATGCTCTCGTATTTG
The DNA here is from genome assembly GCA_015832385.1 of Elymnias hypermnestra. NCBI lineage: Eukaryota > Metazoa > Arthropoda > Insecta > Lepidoptera > Nymphalidae > Elymnias > Elymnias hypermnestra. Next base: position 171,591 of record JACTOM010000217.1, read on the forward strand.
AAATATATACACGATGCTATGTAGAAACCATGAGATACATCGCCTCTTACCATATTAGCGGGATTCCATCTTCCTCTGTATTATCACTTATCTAACAACGCTTAATGCTTGACTAGTAAGTGGTTTTTAACCTTCTTAAGTTACCCTTATGACCTAGCTAGGGTTACTGATTTTATGCTTTTCGGTGAAGGAAAACTTCTTAAGGTAACCTGTAGTGCAGCAGCGTGGTGGGTCAATACATTAACATTTCTTTCTCATAGAAGTGAGTAGGACTGTATTCACCAGTGGGACGTTAATACGCTTTTCTTTCTTTTTTTTCGGTTAATAGAACACACTTTAGACACCACCTACCGTGTTTCCTAACAAATTATCCTAACCCTAAGATTGTCTGGCAGAAATCACTACTTAGCGATAAGGTTGTCTTTTTGTACCATATGATTCAATTATTGAATGTATTTCATGTATTGTTTGTGGTGTACAAAAACGGGCATTCTCTCTCTCTCTCTGACTCATATTTACCAATCAGTAAGCAAGAACGTATTTGAAGCAGACAAAGTCGCTCTTAGTAAACACAATGTTCTCTTTATTTTTATAAGTATTGCACGTTTAAAAGTTCCATATTATTAACTCCTTTGCGTTTATTACGCTCTGGTCCCCGTTGTTTTCAATTTCGGCAGCTGGCTATTGATTTTAGGGTGACCCCGCTTCGTTGATTGTTGAAGTACAGAACTCTTTCATATTTATGATTGCCTGGTAGCCAATGTTTTGGGAAAAACGCGACTGCAAGCTTAAAGCTTAGCCTGCCTTATGAAGCTTTTAGAAAGCTATAAACTATTTTGTTATATTAAGTATTATTTAAAAACACGACCCCTTTTTGCTGTGACTAAACCTGACATATATTATATAACTTGGCTCGTCAAAATCGTCTTTTGTCGTCGGTGCTTAACAAAATCTATTTACTTTCTATTTCCGAATTTAATAAGTTCATTCACTTATAAACAGAGCTTTTTATTATTGCATTGTGAGGCAATGGTACTACTCACTTCGCTAGAAAAAGGGTTGGACTTCGATTCCCGACAGAGTATATTTAGAAAATTGCATTTTGCAACCTAAAGAGTAAGTAAGTAAGTAGCAGTCCATTAACGCCCCAAAGATAGGCACAGGCCTCCGCATTCATAGGAGAGAGGGTTTTTAGAGCATAGACCCACCACGCTGCTCCACTGCGGATTGGCAGGCATACACAAGTGCACTCTCTATTCCTTCACTCTCTTATTCCGATGTGACGGGAATCCGACACGACTTGTGAGAGATTAGGCGCAGGACCGACGGCTTAACGTGCTCTCCGAGGCACGGAGGTGGATCACACCGCCAACTTCCCAACTTCGGCCAAATATTGAGAAAATCTTAACAGAAAACTCAATATCGATTTCGAATTGGCCCGACCCGGGACTCGAACCCAAGACCTCATGTCTGTAGTCGAACATGCTAACCACTAGACCAATGAGGCAGTTACGTACGTAAAGAGTGCAGCTACTAAATACATAAAAATATGGTTTTCGTTACGACGGTGCCCAGAAACCTTAAGAGGTAAATCATCTCTTACCAGAAGATTAGCTCACTACCATCTTAGATTGTATCATCACTTACCATCAAGTGAGATCACAGTAAACAGTTAAATTATAAATACAAGAAAAAGTGTGCGTGTTACTTTGAGAAAGTGAAACGTCTTTGGCTAATATTTTTCCATATTTTTTCTCAGTGTGATAGTATAGTAGGTATAGTAGATCCGACAGACATACACGTGTAACGAAATTTTGAATAAGTCTCACTCCAAATTAGAATAAACAAGTTAAATACGGCACTAAATAAAAAAAGTCAATCTGAATCGATGCCAAAACCAAAACACGAAGTACCAGGCGATCATAAATTACGAGGAATCAAACGTTATCTTACACCCCCTACCCCATGTTCCTCCCGGGGTAGTTGCGCAATGAACTTTGCGCGATAGAGGCATTTCCCTCAGTTCGAGGTCACGCCCCGTCTGATTGACAAGGCTATTTTGGTTGTGTTCACTATATATTTACATTTACTTCTCGGGTTTTATTAAGTTCCAGAAATTAATATAAGGTGAAAATAAAAATTATTTATTCAGTAATTACTTCATTAGAATATCAAAGGCTGCTTGAAAGTTATAAAGAAATCTTTTACAAAGAGGACTTTTAGAACATAATTAAAAGTGCGTGCGTACAAAGTATACATTTAAGAAGTGAAACTTCTTTGGCAAACATATTTTTATGTTTGGTTTCTATTTATACAATTCTAAAACTTTAGATTTCCGAGACTTAGAGGGAGGGAAAAAGGAAGATATGTTTGGAATTTAAAAATTAATACAAATAATTTATTGAAATCTCAAATGACGAATTGTACAAAAAAAATGCCAAGTTTTTTGGCAATATTAGAAATTATTAATAAAATTTTGTTTTCAATTTAATAATTTAGGAAAAATAGTAATTATTTAATGACGAGTGGAAAATTACAATGCCACATGTTATTTGTAAATGTTAAAACTACCTAACCTTCAAACGAATTAGCATAAAAAAGCTGCACATCTTCGTAACGTTAATCACGCGTTTGAAGTTTCACTTCAACAATTTTAGTAATAATACTGTTGCTTAAAGCAAATTTATTTTGGTGATTGGGAGGTATCCCTTTTCACGTCTCGAGATTGGAAAAAATTAGAAAAAAATTTATAGAAGACTTTTTCCAGAATTTTCCACGAGAACGGAAAATTTTACTCCTAGTTTCGAAAATAGTTGGTTCGGTTTTGCAAGGTAGGTTAGTATCACTCCTTCATCGAGAAATCATCAAAACTATTTGTCCAATTGTCGTAAAATTTGGCAAAATGACCCCTTTTGTGATGTCGCAAAATAAGAACAGATTGCTCATAATCCTTTAGGGTAAAGAAGTGTGCGTGAGGCACAGCGGGTAACAGCTAGTTTTATAAATTTGTTATTTCCAGAGCCTAGCAACATGGTCGGAGACTGATACGCAGCTGACGGTCACAACCCTGGACCAACGCTACGTGGTATGTCCAGCATACGCTCGGGATGTATATTTGGTGCAGACGCTGAGGAAATATAGGGAAACTAAACCCAGTTCGCACGTCATCGTATTTACGGACACTAAAAAGTGAGTGCAAAAGATTTTACTGTCTTTGCAATTCATGGAAATTTTACTGAGCTGATCTTTTTTTAATTCTTTTCTATCTAATCCTATTTACGCCAGTCCAATCGTAACCTTAAAAATGGAAACCCAAAAATGTAAGTAGATGCAATAAATAAAACTAAAAGACATTCTTGCTTAGGATCGTGTCCAATCATCATTAGTAAGCTGTTATGGATGGAACCTTACACAATATGGCTTTTTAGTATACCGTGCTATTAAATACTTATTGCACAAAGCAATTTTGTGTAGGAAACCCAAAGAGCCATTATGGCCCAATGATTGTGGATGATGGTGGATTTTTGTTAATAATAACGGGTACGAATCCTGGGCAGGCACCATGAAGTTCTCCTGTTAAAACTTATGTCAGGTACAATGTTATTTCAAACTCATTATGGACCTAGGTCTATCTATCTAGAGCACTTTTGACTACTGGGTCGACATGGCTTTCTGACTTATTATAGCTTAAAAAAGTAAGTAAGTAAGTAAGTAGCAGCCCATTAACGTCCTACTGCTGGGCACCGGCCTCCTCACTTCGGGGAGTGAGGGTTTTTAGAGCATAGACCCATCACGCTGCTCCACTGCGGATTGGCAGGCATAGTACACAAGTGCACTCTATTCCTTCACTCTCATAGTCCGATGTAACGGGAATCCGAGACGATCGAAGAGAGATCAGGCGCAGGACCGACGGCTTAACGTGTTCGTGGCCAGCCTAAGTTATTAGTCCAAGATGGATTACTGAGCCAAAATAGGTGACTGTATTTTTTATTACTTACTAGATAGGCCTCACGTTCTGGGTCACATCATCACGGCTCACTATACTAGATCATTGTAGCTCATTAGCTCATCAGGAAGAAATGAAGAATGAACTAAGCCATCATAGGTTATCTCGGCTTCCTATATCATCATTCTTCTCTAGACTATACATGATATCCAGGCCATTATGACTTTTCAAATTGTCATAGTTTAATAGCTTAAATTTTTCAGGGAATGTCAGGTTCTCTCGATGATGCTCAATGCAATAGGGATGGACAATGTATGCCTTCACGGTTTTATGAGACAAAAGGAACGAGTGGCAGCGCTAACGCAGTTCCGCAGCAATTTGAAGTGTACCCTCATCGCTACCAACGTTGCAGCGAGAGGATTGGATATACCTTCTGTTGATTTGGTCGTGAACCATAAACTGCCTCTGGAACCCAAGGAGTATATACACAGGTAATATAAACTTGACTGCTTAATTAGTCTAGTTGTGACCTTCTAGAATATTTCGGGCTCATATCCCCATAGATTGGCCACGGAAATATATCGTGTCTTTGAATGAGGGTATCGTGAATGGAAAACATGTAGTCCCTAATTTAGCAAATCGTATTTTATCTTCTGTGTAATAGCGTCTCTAGCAGCAGGGCTACCATCGATGTGGTAAAACAGTGCATCAAATGCGGTCGGTAAAACAGTTCACCTGTTGTGTCGATAAAGAAGTTGTACCGGTCGGTAAAACAGTTTACACGTAGATAAATGGAAGTGGCGAATTGCTTTTGACAGGAACGGAAACCATGTCGTCTTTACATCGCGTTTTTAAATTATGTAAACAGATGTCGCAATACTGGCTGACGTTTTGTTGTTAACAAGTTAGTGTTTGACTGTAATCACATCGTGAGTGATGATATATACTAAGATGGAAGCGCGTTAACTTGATAACAGGTAATTTATATAGTTAGCCTGGTTTCTTCAGAGCATCGTACCAGAAAGCACGTAACAAAAAAGAAGGATTGTCATAGCTGATTGTTGTCACAAAACATCAGTGTTAGACCATTGTAGTGCTATCTTTATTTGTCCTCTTGTTGGCAGAGTCGGTCGTACAGCTAGAGCTGGTCGAAGCGGGATGGCCATATCTCTTATAACTCCTTATGATATACTTCGTCTTGGTGAAATCGAGGACCAAATAAAGACAAAACTCAGCGAGTACAAAATCGACGGTGAGTATTAAATAATAATATCTGCTTTATAAGTTTATATTCAGGGGGGTGAAACTTTCGTCCAAGCATTTGTATTTATTTTTAGATGACGAAGCAGTGAAGGTGTTCACAACCGTCAGCGTCACACGCCGTGAGCAGGAAGCCCAGCTGGACAACGAAGAGTTTGAGCAGAGAAAGAGAAACTACAAGATCAAGCGGTGGATCATGGCAGGAGTAGACCCCGATGCTATGGAAGAAGGGTGAGCAAGTGTTTTAATTATAGTCAGTTATCACATAGTTAATATTTTTCATTTGGAATAGATAAATTCTTTTCTTTAAAAAGAAAACTTGTTAACACGCACACTGACATACGCAGTCGCTCATATTCAGACCCACACATCTTGACTCTCATACACACACACACACACACGCATCCACGCGTAAAGACACTTATTCACTTACACGTGCACATGCGTACAAACGAAAACAAACACGCTTACACACGTGCGTACACACGCACATGTTTACATACACATACAAACACAAACGTGCGTGCTCACAAAAAGACACACGCGCCTAAACACACACGCACACGTCCATACACTCGTGCATACATATGATCCATAAATGCTTAAGAAATTACATTTTATCATTTATCTAAATCTGGCTTTTATTAATTTATTTGAATGTTGTGCTATCGATGTCTCTCTTCTACTCAATTGATGAAGTGGAAGAGAGATAGATGCATCATAAGGCGAACGCTCAGGACGATCGCGCCTTTCTATCGCTTGCAGGCTTAGTGAAACGAGACACTTGTACGTTAGTAAAAGTTTTCACGTCAAAAACCATTATAGGGTAAATCACCTCTTATCACGTTAGTATTTGAGACAGTATGCATATTACACCAACCGATAAGCCCGCCTTATTCTGCTGATATTTTTTGTATTTTATTGTTTTTGTGGTGTACAATAAAAGTGTTGTCCAAGCGTTAACCTGTTACCAATAAAAATATTTAATTTGACGTACAGATTGGAGGAAATGCGTAGAAAACGTATTAAGGCAGCGAAAAAGGCCAAATTGGCCAGAATTAAACAAATCCAAGCGCAGATAAAGAAAGAAGAAGCAATACAGGAAGATACAATACCGACGCAGACTGAAACAGAAGATATAGATGGCAATATAAAAGATAGTCTAAAGAAAGTCAACAAAACCTTAATGAGAAAAGATAACAGATTTAAGAATGTCATCGGAAAGATTAGTAAGATAAAAAGAAAAGCAGAAAAGATAAAACAAAATAAAGGAGGCAAAGAAGTAAAGAAGAAGAAGAAAACTAATGTTATTTAAATAATAAATTGTTTTAACTTTATTTGTGTATATTTAATAAAAACCCAACTAGACCCAAACCAACTTTTCTGAGGCTAAGTATATCCATTGTCTTACGCTTGGACTTTCTCGTTACAACAGACCGATGGTTTGGATACTTTGTGTTCGCTTCTCTAAGGAAGTCCCAGATTACTGAAGTAATGGTACTTTGGTAAATTACTTCTTACCAGGTTAGTGCAATTTCATCTTAGATTGTATCATCACTTACCATCACAAATCACTGAAATTAGAGTAAAGCTTTAACCTATGAGCAGTTAAAAAAAATGTTAGATAACGTTAATATTTATAGTTAATTTTATGCCAAAATCATATATATTAAATCAATTCATTATTATTTCTTTGACATTACTAAAAAAAAATTAAAACATATTCTGTACTCACCTAAAGAATATCCAAACATTTACTTTTCAGTAGGTAATAACTTGATAAAATATCAGTTATTAGATCTATGATAACGTCAGTTTCAGTTATTGATAAAAGCGACAAATCCCATGCTCAATTGTCTATGGTACGGTTTTCAGTAAGTAATAACTTGATAAAATATCAGTTATTGGACCTATAATAACGTCAGTTAACAGTTATTGACAAAAGCAACAAATCCCTTGCTCAATAGTCTATACTACGGTTTTCAGTAAGAATTAACTTGATAAAATATTAGTTCTTGGATGTATCATAACGTCAGTTAACAGTTATTGACAAAAGCAACAAATCCCATGCTCAATAGGCTATATTAAGGTTTTCAGTGAGTAATAACGTGATAAAATATCAGTTATTGGATCTATGATGTCAGTTACAGTTATAACTTGATAAAATATCAGTTATTGGATCTGTAATAACGTGAGGTTTAATTATTGATAAAAGCAACAAATCCCATGGTCAATACTCCATAGTATGGTTTACTGAAACAGAATACTAGGCCATACAATTTGAAGTAGTACAAAATATAACTTTGAGATAATCTAATACATTGAGGTACACTGAATTTTATAGATAATGATATATCAATTATAGATAATAATTACATTAACATAAAATAACGACACTGGTAAACTAACAATAAATCTTTGAAAGCAATGTATGTGTCATGGTGGTAACTCAGTTTGAAGGTTTAACTCGGAATAAGTACACAAATTGGTTTGATATTATTCAAATCACACTATCTTTATTCAAATAGGCTTATTACAGCACTTTTGAATCGTGAAATATTGTTTTATATCGTTTTTTATTCATATATTATTTAAATGAATGACATGATGACAATAAAGAACGGCTTACAATCTAATGTTACGAGGGTTCCTTCGTGCCCTAATCTGAGAAGAACCCACAAAAAACTCAGTCGGGTGAAAGTTTTTTCTTTGTCATCAACTTGTCATATCTGTATACATATAGAACAATTCATTCACTCCACATGTTTTTTCTCTATTAGCTTTCTTTCAATGAAAGATTTAAAGTAACTCAGAGACATCTTTGTAAGTTCTTCTGGGAGTTTGTTATAGAAACGTATACAGCATTATTAGATTATAATGTTAACTATTGAATTACCACAAATCATTACTCAAACGAAACTCCCCTCTCGCCACCGTGACCGTTCACTCGTACCACTGGCATAGATTAGCTTCTAAAATAGGACCAATGTCTATGGAAAGAATCTATAACAAGTATATAATTAATAGCGATCGAAGCGACATCTTTAATTCCAGTTAGGTAATTAACCTGACGTTTCTAATCCAATATGTTATTGACATTGAGATTTATGCCATTTTTGTCACAAGCATTTAACCAGTCTAAATCACCCGGGAGTCTAGTAACGTCGTATTTTGTTAAGATAATTTAAAAAAAAATCACATAATATAAAATATGATATCCGCAAACAAATACAATTACGAGTTTAGGAAACAGGTCTTTTATAAATATATAAAAAAGCATGGGTCCCAAAAGAGACCCTTGCGGAACCCCACAGAGAGCCTTAATTGAAAAGTATTCAGAACCATTAACTACTACCATAGATTCCTGATCCTGATTCATAGATATTATTATTGAAACACTATCTAAATCACTCTAATATACAACCTGAAATACCATAATTGGCCGTCTTAATTAAAAGAAAAATCATGAGGTACTGTATTAAACGCTTTACTAAAATCCGTATAAATTACATCGACTTGGCGACATGTTTCAACTCTTTCTTATAGTTCGTTTTAATGAAACAACATTGTAGGATAAACAATAATTTAATTTCCACATTGTATAATTACAAAATAAAATACAACAATGACAATAAATAAGCAAATCGTCGATGGCAAATGATTTGGCACAAATTAGCAAAGCTATACAATTATATTTGTCGCAATATAAATTATTTTGAAAAACTGCGACAGCAAATACGTCATTTTAAATAAATTGGTAATAAAAACTTTTATTAACGAAAGAACTACTTTCTTACTACATTTTATAAAGATTTTAAAATAAATTTCTTGATTGTCTGTTGTTTAATAAATTCGGTAAATTAATGTATTATTTAGATAAAATCGTTTTTGCTCTCGCTTGTTTAAACGCAATATAGAATTTCATTATAATTATATTTCATATGATAGAAAATATATAAAACACCCTAAATTTAACATCCATATATCACTTGATAGATGTCGAGAATAAATATTTTAAATCTAAACTTTAAAGTGTCAGAATGTAAAGAGAGAAATTAATTTTAATAATTAAATTTATTATAAACTGAATAATCTCTCATTATAATATTACTAACATTGATTTTATTTGATTGCGTAAGTCATTACCTATTATTTTTAAACCCCTAGCAATATTCATTGAAAAAAAAAAACATTGCCGAAAGGTAACCTTGTATATAAATATATACAAGGTTAGTCTCAAAAACAAATCAAATGCAAACAACAAAATTTCAATACATAATCCACTATTAAGATTAATTTACTACTGGATATTTTTATATAAGGATTTTACTTAATAGACATTTTCCCTTGAAATCAATTTATAATATATTAAATATTCAATAAGGCAAATATTCAATATGAAAAGCTACAGAACTTTAGTAGTGCAACCGGTATGTGTTGTGATGAATTTATTACGAATCTATATGTCCTAGAGCGATTTAAAAAATCTACTGTCCTTGAAATTTCCTTAATTAACAAGTGATTTGGGTGGAGTTATTTAGAAAATCTACTATTTGAAGCGTTTATATTTAAGTATTTACTAAACAGATAACAACACGCTACTATTATGTACTTTAAAATTTGTTAAGTGATTTTAATGCCTGTTACTCCGTAAGTCTGATCCACAACAAGGTGGGTTAAAGCTTCAAATTCCTTGCTTGATATATGCGAGGATCCCTTTACTTAGGACATCAATAAGCTGTTATTTACTATTACTGATATTTAGGCCACTGTTTCTCAAATTATGGTGGAGTTTACACCCAAACCATGTGGATTCGGCATCAGATATATTAATAACTTATTCGTTGGAACAATGAAAAACTCATTATTAGTGCAAGTTTATGACGAATGTTAATTCAAAAGGTGAATAGTAAAGTCTCTCAGTAAATTTTAGGAAGAAATGTGAAGAATCACGTTTTTAGTAAGAGGATATTTGACGAATTTTTAGTCAATCTGGTGAATATTTTTGAAGATATCGTGGTAAGTGGATGTTTTTCGCTTATATATCCGGAGCCCGTGGGAATATGGAAAAATTTATTCTCAGGAAGTGTACCCTAAAAAGCCCTTTAGACTATCACGCTTTAGACTATTATGTATCAAATTTAAATGAAATCGGCTCAGTAGGTTTGAGGCAGAGTTACTTTCGCAATTATTATATTAGAATAAATATGATTGATTGATTGAATTTGAATTTTTAGACCGAAGAAATACTTATATGTTTTATATTACATTTTTAACTGATTTCAGATTTGCTAATTAGATAGAAGAAAAACATTCCCATATATTGGGTTCAACGAAAATTGCTACTTTTTATATTGTATGTGTTAAGACTATCATTTCCCCACAATTTATTTATGTTTACGAAAATTTTCCTCACGGTCAAAAAAGGTACTAAGACGTCAAATTGTTATTTGCATGCCTTTATGATACTAAATATGACTTTTAAACACACGTATATTCAAATATATTAAATTGAAATCAACTGATCAAACATATTCACCTTAAAGGAATATATCAAAGAAAAACTAAATATTTCTGTCATAAAATTTTTGCATTTTTAAGCCTTTATTTAAGCCAATATGTAGCGGCGTGCTTATAATGAATAGACAGACCTATTAGCATACATTTTTACTGATTAATGCAAATTTATAGTAATAAATTAATATTTTTTATTCATATTAAAAGAATAAACTGTGACAATAAATGTTAACTTTTTTTATATAATTAAGTCTATTGTTTCACAAAGCCGCGATGAATTCAAGACATTTTTTAAAACTCATATTTCAAAACGACGAATTTTAAAATCAATCCCATGATAAGATACTTATTATTATTTTATAAATTTTGTCATCAAATCAAGTCCAGTGTTTGTCAAAGTCAGAAAAATAAACCCGAAAAAATATATAATTTAACATTTAGTCCGATTGATATATTTTATTCATAAACTGTAGAGAAAAGTATTTCCATTAATATATTTGTAAGTATCCTACAAAATTGCAAAGAAGGATAAAACTAATCTAATTAACTAATAAAGAGCGCCTATCCAATCAAGAGCGCAGTCGGATCTTAAAATTTTTTGGGCATGTTAGTCGGCGTGGAAATGACTCCATAAAACGTCTTGTCGTTCAAGGGAAGGTAGAAGGCACAAGACCACGAGGGACATCTCCGATGAGATGAACAGACATTATAAAGGCTGCGGTAGGTGCTCCCGTGCACGAATGCCCCCGATTAACGGCAAATAGGCAGAGGTGGCGCGGCGTCGTGAAGCGAGTACTGTCTGCATCGGGAATGTGATAACCACGACCACTCTGAAGAGTGAAGCGACAAAGAAGAAAACTAATCAAAACAAAGTTCTTGATAGAAGAAAAAACTGAATTGAGCAGTTTTAAGAAGTAAAAAAAGCTCGCGAATTTATACTAGATTAAAGAAAGTACTACGTAGTTAGTAGTTTTTGTATTTTATAATTTGTCTGACTCTGGACTGGTGGAAGGCTTCGGCCGTGGCTAGTTACCACCCTACCAGCAAAAACGTACCGCCAAACAAAGATATTTGTGTTCCGGTACGATGCTGTGTAGAAACCGTAAGGGGTATATCGCCTCTTAACAGATTAGCGCGCTTCCATCTTAGACTGTATCCTCACTTACCATCAGGTGAGATCACAGTCAAGCGATAATCTGTCAGCAATAAAAAAAAAGAAAAAAAAAAACGTAGTCATTTATATGAACGTTCAAAAACAAAAAAGCAGTCGGCAAAAATATATACAAACCACTGTATTATAATAAATAAAAAATAAACAAAGGACCATTTCAAAGTTATAAACACTTACACGATATTAATTTAGCCATATCCAAATGTTAAAGTGTTATTCAGACATTTGTGACAGTGAATATAAGTGATATAAAATTTTGACTTTAAAAAAAAGATCAAAAGCCAAGAATATATACAGGCCACTGTGTTATAATATTACTAAAATCTTTATCTCTAAGTTATACACACTTTCACGATACAAATTGAGTCACATACGAATGTTAAAATGTTCAAAGTGTTACTGAGACATTAACACTGAATATAAATGATACGAAACATTTGACATTAATATATACAGGCCACTATATTTATATTACAAAAAACTTTATCTAGAAGTTATAAACACTTTCAAGATACAAATTTAGCCCTATCCGAATGTTAAAGTGTTCAAAGTGTTATTGAGACATTTATAACAGTGAATAAGTGATACGAAGTTTTAACATTAAAAAAAGATTAATGGTCATGAAAATATACAGGTTATTGTATTTAAAGAACTATATCTTGAAGCTACACGATAAAAATTTAGCCAAATCTGAATGTTAGAGTTCAAAGTGTTACTGAGACATTTCTAACAGTGAATATAAGTGACACGAAATTTTAACATTAAAAAAAAGATCAATGGTTATGAAAATATAAAGGTAACTGTATTTAAAGAAATACATTTTGAAGCTACGATATACATTTAGATATATTTGATTGGAGATTATTGAGAGGTTAGTAACAGTGAATATAAGTGATACGAAATTTTGACACCTTTTTAAAAAAAAAAGCGCATAATAGACCAGATAACATACACGCCACTTTATTATAATGTTACAAACAACCGTATTTCGCAGTTATAAACATTTAATCGATAAAATTTAGGCATATCCAGATGTTATGGTGCTCAAAGTGTTACTCGGACATCTGAAGCAGTGAGTTGATGGTAGCGTCTTTGTTGCCACGATTCGCTTCTAATACAGACTTGATCACTTCTTTGTCGATACTTGGGAACATTTCTTCGATCTGAAATATTATATCTTTCATGAAAATAGACGAAATAACTAGCAGCTCATTAACGCCCCCACAGCTGGGCACTGACCTACTCCCTCATAGATTTATTTATTATTATATATGACGGAAGTAGACGTTTGTAGTTGATGCTAAATTAATTGGATAATTAAATAGGTTCCGAAACCGACACGATCCGAGGCCGCAGTAGGGGTGCTTTAAAATGATCCGAGAGCGCGGGTTTGGTATATATTCTTAGTGACTGCGTCAGGTCATGGACCGTTGTCTTTGTGATAACTAGTACTACTCTAATATATTGACCAGTCTTCTGAGTTTGTCGTATGGCACACTCATTACCATTTATTAATTGCGTTGTGTTGTTAATTATTGTCATATTCTAGTTTCATTAATATATTAAAAGAGCAAGTAATACAAAGAAAATATTAAAATCTCACTTCTTACAGTTACTAGCGCCATCTAGTGCCAATTTATAGCGTGATCATTCGTTAGATGGCGCTGTACATTTTTTTTGCGATTTAACATCCCCTGACATTCGGTACAAGGTTGAATGTATTTTACTTAGTTTGTAAGAACAGAAAAGTATTGAATTAACATGAGTGCGATCTATTATAAATAAGTAGTTGAAAAACGACACATTTTTGACATCTTCTGTTTCTAGAAACTATTTACATACATACATACATAGCATCACGCCTCATTCCCATAGGGGTAGGCAGAGACAACATCCTTCCACTTGCCACGATCCTTGCATATCTCCTTCGCTTCTTTCAATCTCATTAAACCTTTCATACAAGTTCGTCGGTTTAGAGTACTCTTGACCTGGCCGTTATTTAAAATGTCCTGGATTTGGTCCAGGAACGTTCGCCTTGGTCTTCCCCTTCCAACTTTCGCATTCACTCTTGACTCATAAATCCTTTTTGTCAGTCTCCTTTCATTCATTCTCTCTACATGCCCAAACCATCTAAGCATACCTTTCTCAATTTTAGTCACTACGTCTTCTTTTATACCACAACGTTCTCTTATCACACTATTTCTTACTCTGTCACTCAGTTTTAATCCACTCATGCTTCTCAACGCTCTCATCTCTACCGCATTTATTTTACTTTTGTGATTCTTCTGCCATACCCAACTTTCACTACCATACATAAGTGTTGGCACCAACACTCCAGCATGCACTGCCAGTCTAGCCCTTTGAGACACCATCTGGCTATTCATAAAAGCATGCAGAGCACCATTTACCATATTCCCTGCATTCACTCTCCTTTCGATATCACTTTCACATGTTCCATCTTTTGTAAATTTAGATCCCAAGTATACAAATTCTTTCACCTCTTCCACTTGTTCCCCATCTATCAAAATATTGCCATTCATCATAGATTCATCTCGTTCAAAAAGCATAACTTTCGTTTTGTTTACATTCACTTTCATTCCTTTCCCTTTCAAAGCTTCATTCATAATATTTAGCATCTCCTGAAGCTCGTTAGCGGATGACGCAAGTATTACTTGATCATCAGCGTAGAGTAAACATTTGATGAGTAATTCATTCATTCTTAACCCATACATACTTTCTTTTAAATCTGTCAAACATTTATCCATGAATAGGTTGAACAGCCATGGTGACGCAACACATCCCTGTCGAACACCTCTTTCGACAGGAAACCACTCCGTGTACGCTCCGTTTATTCTGACACAGGCACTAGAACCCTCATAGAGAGACTTCAATGCTTGGATCAGACAACCGCTCACCCCATACGTAGATAACGTTGACCACAGCTCATTCCTCACCACTCGATCATAGGCCTTTTCTAAATCTACGAACGCGCAATAAACTTTTTGGTGTTTAGCCAAACATTTTTCAGTTATGCACCGTAAAGAAAAGACCTGATCCGTACATCCCATTCCTCTTCTAAATCCCGCTTGCACGTCCCATATTTTCCCATCAGTTTCATTAATCACCCTTTCAATTAATATCTTTGCATACAATTTGCCGACGACACTAAGAAGGCTGATACCGCGGTAATTTTTGCACTCCTGCTGTGACCCTTTTCCTTTATATAGAGGGACAATTACGGCCTTGCTCCAATCTCTTGGGACTTGACCTTTCTCCCAGCATATATTGAAAAGGCAGTACAGCTGAGCTACCACAATCCCGCGGCCAGCCTTCAGCATCTCGACTGACACTCTGTCATACCCAGCAGCCTTACCTGATTTCATACCTTTTATCGCTTTCATGATGTCATCCATACTAATCTCGCTATCACTTGTCTTACATTCATTGCTATCCGCAGAGGCCATATTTACCTCTGCTTCATTTCTTTCAAACAAACTTTCAAAATGATCCTTCCATCTCTTCAATATCCATTCTTCTCCTTTTATTAAACTTCCATCTAAACTTCTGATTTTACAAAGCTCCGAGGAAGTAGATCTCCCTCGGGCAAATTGTATTGATTTCCAGAAAAACTTTTTGTTTGACTGAAAATCATCAGAAAGTCTCCTATCATACATATCACTGTATTCTTCTTTTTTCTTTCTTACAGCTTCTTTCACGATTACTTTCACCCTTTTGTATTCCATTCTTGCCTTTTTTACGTCATCATTCGTTGCCTTTTGCATTCGTTGGTTCGCTTTTGTAGCCAACCAATCGGACCAAGCTTTCTTCTTTTCACACACAGCTGCTTGAACATTTTTGTCCATCCACAAATTCTTCTCTTTCTTACCTTTCCTCCTTTTAGACACGCCACATACATCAATAGCAGCACCAACCACTCCATCTTTAAATTTATTCCATAAACTTTCAATCTCATTTCCTTCGTCTTCACTCTTGAATCGCCCACTCAAATTTTTCAGATATTCTTCTCTAACATCCTCTTCTTGCAATCTCTCCACTTTTATTCGTTCAAGAATGCTCGAGGTTTCCTTCTTTCTATGGCGCCACCGATTAAAAAGACCACCGATTCGGGCAACGACCAGGTAGTGGTCAGTATCGATGTCGACCCCGCGGTATACTCGAGCATCTAGAACTTTCTTCTTCAGTTTTTCGTCCACAATTACAAAATCAATCATACTTCTAGCATTCCCTTCTTCCCTTGTATACACATGAATCCCCTTGTGCTCAAACATAGTGTTTGCCACAAAAAGACTATGTTCCACACATATTCCAAGCAAACTTCGTCCATTTTCATTCACCCGTTTGTCACCAAACATACCAAGAGTCCTTTCATATCCATCACGTTTCACACCTACCCATCCATTAAAATCTCCTAACATAATTATTCGCTCATTCGGTTCACATTCATTCAACGTATCACTCACACTTTCCCAATACTCATCTATTTCTTTTTGGGCTTTATTGGACTTTCTGGTGCCCAGATCCGTCGGAGCATAAGCACCCAAGACAAAGATCCGAGTAAGTCCAACTTTTAGCCTGATCCAGATGAGTCTAGGACTCACGTATTTCACTTCTTTCACACAATCATCCATTCTTTCGGAAAGTATGATACCAACTCCCTGACAGCCTCTCTTATCACTGCTTACACCAGACCAGTAAGCTGTGTAAGGGCTATGTTTCGTGGTATCACATCCTTTCCTCTTTGTCTCATTCACGCAGAGTACATCTATGCACCTATCATGCATCATCTGGCATACTTCATCAATCTTTTCATTCATTCCTCCTCTTACATTCAAAGTAGCAAAGCGGCTCTCGGTAGCCCGCTTTTCGCCCCCATTAGGAACGTGACGTGATGGATTGCGAATCTCATCGCCGCCATTTTTGGAATGTAATAATATCACCATTGCGTTCCCACGAGTAGCAAGGGAACATAGGTCCATTCTGGCAGAGCCCCGCATGCCAGAATAAGGCTAGCCTATTTCTGGGTTCGCCCGGTCCCAGGGCCACCGCTTGCGACTAGGCAAATGCCCCTAGCCATGAGTCCCTCGGCACGGTACACCTTGGACTGGCAGGAAGTGGGTAGGAAAATGGAATAAAAGGGGGGAACGGGTCAAAAAGATAGGAACTTTGTAAGGAAGAGAAAGGAAAATATAAGGTAGTAGGATATTACTGACTGGAAGACTGAGAAGATTCAGTAATAGCTCGGGGAGCCGGGATCGCATACCCGTGTACCATACTATGACTATCGGACAAATAGACAAAGATGTGTACCCCCTGACCCCTATTTTCTATCTATAATTACCAATTTAATCATCCACGTCTTATAATACGCAAAGAATGACTACCCACTCATAACCGTTGCCTCAGTGGTCTAATGGTTATGTTCAACAACAGACATGAGACCCTGGGTTCGAGTCCCGGGTCGGGCCAATTCAACAAACGATATAGAGTTGTCGATTAAGGTTTTCTAAATATTTGTCTGAAGTTGAAAGTTGGTAGTGTGCTCCACCCCCGTGCCTCTGAGAGCACGTTAAGCCGTCGGTCCTGCGCCTAATCTCTTTCCGGACGTGTCGGATACCATCACATCGGAGTAAGAGAGTGAAGGCATAGAAAGTACACTTGTGTACTATGCCAACCCGCAGTAAAGCATCGTGTTGGGTCTATGCTATAAAAACCCTCTTCTCATATGAGTGAGAAGGCCTGTGCCCAGCAGTTGGACGTTCATTGGCTGCTACTTACTCATGACCACATATTCCAAAATATTCCACCGACTAACTTGAACTTGTCCTTTCCCAGTGTCGGTGGGATTTCTAAAAACAAATGTAGAAATGGTTACCTGCTGCAGCTGTTCGGGCGTGAGGGGCTGCTGGGGACTGGGCTGCTGCGGCTGCGGGGGTTGCTGGGGATGCGGGTACGGCGCGGCGTAGGGCTGCTGCTGTTGGGCAGCGGGATACACTGGCATAGCCGCGTATCCCAACCCTGTGCTGGGCACCACCAGCACCGGTGGGAACGTGGCCACCGCCGCCGGACCAACCTGTACACAAACACAGACACACATTCAATTATGTAATAAAAAATAAACGGTTGGACTAATAAAATTGTAGTCAAGACAATCTGCATATACGCTCCATCGCGTACACACAAACACAGTGATATATAAAATAACAAACAGTTAAAAATGTATTTTACCCAAATTGTGTACCCAAATTACAAATGGGATATAAATTTACGTACATACGAGTATTGTACGACAGCCACGCCAATAAAACATTAACATATATCTTGCAATATTCTTTTAATATTTTTAGAGCTACTATGTTGCTACACTGCGGCAGGCATAGGACACAAGTGCACTCTCTGTTCCTTCACTCTCATAGTACGACGTGACGGCAGTCCGACACGACCGGGGAGGATCGCACCGGCGGGCGGTCATCCCCGAACTGGAGAGACGCGCGCCGGATTGTCACTATAGACTCTGCCCCACGCCGATAGACAGATGGCGCCAGCGTACCATTCGACTATTGCACTCCGACACACATATATATATAAATATATGAATGTATGTGTGTATGTTTATAATATATCTATAGCTTGTAATTGTATATACGTAGATATACCCTCAGCATATTCATATCTCTGCACCTACACCACAGGCTTGATAAAATTCTCCCATTTTCTGGGGTTCCTGGAAGAGATCTCTTCAAAGGGATAAGTCATCCAGTGTATATTAATGTTAATTATTTTTGTGACTTCTTTTGGAGCATAAATAAATATCTGAAAAATACCGCATCAACAGTAGTCCCATATTTCGTTGTGGATTTTTGTGGATCTTTATTCATCTTTAAATTCAATAATTTGTTTAATTAAATTACACGTAAAGCGAACGCTCTGCCAAGCTACATGGTAGGAGGAGTGGGGGGTGTTAGGTTTTATTTTCGTTACGAAATTTTTCATTCAGTCTGTGATAAAAGCTATGCAGTAGTTTAATAAAAAATATATGTAAAACCAAAAATAACTCACCGAGTAGCTTAAGATGAGGTAGATCATACCTTCGACGCCATCACCTTGTTTCCCATTCAGGGGGTACCAATCTTCATGAGTTTCACCCTGGAATAAAAATAAAATAAAAAATTCTAATGTAACCCCAACCACTGATTATAAACAGCGCACAGCAGTGCATAGTCCAAGTTCTAATCCTAGAGAGAATCAATTATATGTGGTAACAGTACCGACCGGGACAAACTGATGCCTTTAAAAAATTACGGGATGCCTTTAAAAAATTGGTTACGGAATATTATCTCTCTCTTTCTCATTAATTCTCATTTAACAGACGACATAATGTACAGTAGGACTTCTCTTTTTTGCACAACCTATCTAAATACTCTCTTAACTTTCTTTCCTTCCTTAAGGTTGTTTAGAAGAAATCAATTCAAAACGATAAGATCGCCTTTTGTGCGACACTAATTTATTACAGTTCGTTCGCGTTAGGAATGCATGTCATCATTCTAACCCCGCCCCCTAACCAATCAAATCTTTTCAAATTAAAAGGTGAAGTTGAAGATCACTTGACCTTGTAATTTGAAAACATTTGAAGATAGGGGAGGGGGTCTAGAATGATGACTCACTGGATTCTTAACGCGAACAAACTGTAGTTTAAATTTGATTTTGTGTTTAAATTTAGTGCGATGTGGTTCAGTTGAGTGATTTTATTCTGAACTACATAAATTGCATAAAAGTAGCATGGTATACAGCATATATTATTTAGTAATGTGTAAAAAAAATTAAATTGTTCGCGATTTTTCTCTTTAATTTAGAAAATAGTATATTTTTGTCTAATTTAAAGTTAATATCGTTTACAATCTTTCGTTTCGTATAGTATTATATTATGTATAAACTTAGAATCAATATATATTTCAATTAGTAAAATCGTATAAGGAATGTTTTGTAGACTATAGCATGTATATATTTGTATGATTGTCATTTCCATGAATAAAGTTGTTTGTGCAATTAATGTAAACCCTGTGATTGGTAAATAATAGAACGCCAATCATAGGACGCCTTTATTTACATATAAACAACCAACGTCGTTTACTTGTCACAGTAGTGCACGTTTGCCAGTCGCAAACATCACACAATAGAAAGCCAATTCGGCGTAAGCGTTCCTGCTGAACAACAATTCGGTCGCAATACATCATATCCTCGTCTGGTGAGAAGTAGACGGCGGAGCGTTGGATGAACAATCTGGGTGGCAATTTATTTCGATCCTGAACCGGCAATCTTGCAAAGGTGAGCTGACGAAAGAGCTCACAAAAATAGTTACTGCGGGTTACCAGTTAAAGATAAAAATCTACCTTTTTGAGATATTACATTCTGTACATGATGAATGTCATCTATCTTATAAGTACCGTCATTTTATGTAAAATGTCTCTGCTACGATATCACGTTACAAATCATTGAATTTTTCATCTATTTTGTTCTGTAGCATACATTTAAAGAGAGAGAGAAAGAAAACTTTATTCAGAGCAGTGTGATATATTGTTGAAATAGGTAATATACTCGTAATTAATACTGATTTATTGCATTAAAGCCACATCAAGTGATCAAAACGCTGTGCAACCCCCAGACGGCCCCAAAAAGGCAGGACAGCTCGGCATATGCGGTGTGCCAAAAATTTTTTTATTATATTATACATCTGAACCTTCCTCTTGACATACTTTATCCGGGTCTGAAACTGCATTTCAATTGTTTAAAATATCTAAGCGAACAGACAGCGGAAACGCCTTCAATTCATTCTATGTCTAAACGATCCAATAAAATACTATTATAGGAAGAAGTTCGTTACTTTAAGCCTATAACACCTTTTATGTTTGAAGGAGTTTTTCTTGTTGAGTTTTTTAAAAGAATTATCAAATGAAGTAAATTTATTATGTTAAAACTAAGAGTAACCCTTCAAGAACGTGTGGAGTACGTTTTTTAATTAATAACTTGGACAACTCACCGCAATACTTTGTAGATACTAGTTTTGATGTTATAAAATGCAATTAACCTTAATTATATTTTTATGTATCTGTATTAAATTGACATCGTTAACATAAAAGATTTATTCCATTTAGTTTTTAATTACTTCCTTTCGGATTATAAGATACACAATTACATTCATAATCTAATCAATATACAGATTTTACTTTACACGTGGAATATATATCTAATGCATTCTTAAATTTGTAACATCATTTACGTAGAATGTCCGACATAAGCAAATTTAAGAATACTCCAGAATTATTGAAAAATTCTTGATTTCATAGAGGTCATGAGAATAGAATTTTTAGCATAATAAAAACAGTAGAGGTACATCGCTGGGTATCATTGGTATCCTTGGAATATGAGCTAACTCATCAGTCGCAGGCTCAGTTATAAGGGTCGCTACAATTTTCTTTAGACTGACATTTTTAAATTCATTATATCTTTTATTTATTTATACTTTATTGCACACAAATACATTTTATTTTTTTATTTTTTTTTTTTTAAATAAATAATCTTTTATTGGTAAACAACTTATTTGAAACATTTATGGATCAATACAATATTTCTTAATGTAACGATACAGATAAGATGGTTGGTCACTGATGCCTAAACTAGTTACATTTAGAAATAAACAATGTTAAGGATAGCGAAGTGCGCAAAGGCGGCCTTATCGCTATAGCGATCTCTTACAGGCAACCTTTGATGAGAGGAGAAGTAAGCAGAAGCAGGAGGTGCAAAGAAGTACACACACTAACGTTATATCTGTATAAGACATACTAATTATACAATACATATAAAATTTACATATATTTATTAATAAATAATATATATATATATATATATATGTGTGTGTGTGTGTGTGTGTGTGTGTGTGTGTGTGTGTGTGTGTGTGTGTGTGCGTGCGTGTGTGTGTGTGTGTGTGTGGGTGCGTGTAAACGTATTTTACAAATATTGAAACGGTTTAAAATATCGTTTAATATAACTTATTTGTTTATTAGGATGCCAACGTTGGATATAATACAAAATGTAACTTAACATTATATAAATTGAGATTGTCTATATAGTTCGGGATAACTCCATCATCCATCGTATTTGCAAATTATATAATAAATTCAGCAGGTCGTTTGATATACACGAGAATTCACCAGTTGCCTTTCGAAAATCAGTTATAAGTCTACTAGTAAGTAAGTAAGTAGCAGCCCATTAATGTCCCACAGCTGGACACTGGCCTCCAAGCATATTGTTATTTGTAAGTCTGTTTTGAAGGCGGTTCTTTTTTGTTAAAATTGTTATTTACTACTGTGAGATTTGGTGTTGTAATTAGGTACAGCAACGTCAAAATAAACAATTTTTTGTAAAAAAACAAAGGCCCATTAAATCTCTACGGTTGGCAAGTGAGGTTAGGTTAGGTTAGGAAAATCCTTTAATATTTTGTCCTTATAAGCTAAGTGTCATAAAAAATTCTTCTGTACTCTTTCTATTCTAACTTTAGGATAAGGATTAATAAGTAAAAAAAGTAAGTAGCAGCCCATTAACGTCCCACTGCTGGGCACAGGCCTCCTCACTCATATGAGAGAGGGTTTTTAGAGCATAGACCCACCAGGCTGCTCCACTGCGGATTGGCAGGCAAAGTACACAAGTGCACTCTCTATTCCTTCACTCTCATAGTCCGATGTGACGGTAATCCGACACAACCGGAGAGAGAGATCGGGCGCAGGACCGACGGCTTAACGTGCTCTCCGAGGCACGGTGGTGGATCACACCGCCAACTTCCCAACTTCGGGCAAATATTGAGAAAATCTTAATAGAAAACTCAATATCCATTTTTGGATTGGCCCGACCCGAGACTCGAATCCAGGACCTCATGTCTGTAGTCGAACATAAGGATTAATACAGAGGTATAAATAATATGGTTTTGATTATTATAGGCACTTTTGAAATGCTAAAAAGTAGTGGCATAACTACAGTAGTTGGACATACAGCTTTGTGGACTTTTTTGTAGATATTAATACGTTCTATAATATTGTAGAACAGTTTTTTTGTTCTATCATCAATATATCAACATAATCCGCAGCGCACGCGATAACAGATTTTTTGTTTCACAACTTGGGTTACAATAATGCATTTTTATTAGGAATATATTTTTTATTGGGAAAGTGATGCAGCTTTCTAATAGTGAAAAATGTTTTAAATCGGGCTAGTAGTTTTTGTGTGAAAACGTTACAAACATAGATAAAAAACACAAATGTTTCCTCTTGATAATATTAGTTTAGATTACAACTTACATTAAGCACGGCCTGTGGTATCGTGATGTGTGTCCAGGCGATGAGCTCGTCCATAGTGAAGGAGCACTCGTCGAATATTTCCAGATATATTGAATTTACTCCGGTAGGCAATAAACTAAAAAGCAACATAACTACTTGAAAATCTATAGAAATATAATAAATTGGTATCGTAAAAAGGTAAATAGCAGCCCATTAATGTCCCACTGCTGGGCACAGGCCTCTTCACTCATTTGAGAGAAGGTTTATTAGATTGGCAGGCAAAGTATAAAAGTGCACTCTCTATTCAGACACGACCGGAAAAGATCAGGCGCAGGACCGACAGCTAAACGTGCTTTTCAAGGCACGGGGGTGGATCATACCGCCAACTTCCCAACTTTGGGGAAATATTGAGAAAATCAATATTGAAATTTCAATTGGCACGACCCGGAAGTCGAACCCATGACCTCATGTCTGCAGTCGAAGATGCTAACCGCTAGACCAATGAGGCAGTCATAATAGTTTATAGTAATAATAATTTATAGATGTATACATAACTGCAAAATCAGATATAACAAAATAAAGTCCACCGCCACGTCTGTCTATCTGTTCGTTCCAAATAAACTCAAAAACTACTGAACGGATATTCATGCGGTTTTCACCGATTGGGAATGTCAGGAAAAATCAAGTCTTCTCAAAGCTTAAATCGAAAATGCTACCCAATCCCTTAGAGCAGGGAGCTTTTTTAATTATTACCCAAAAATATTTTTGTGAAGGTTGATTTTACCCCATGGCGAAGAGCAAAAAAAAACAAAATCGCTTCTTTTTAGCGTTATCTTTCATATTATAGCCATGAACATATTAAAAGAAAACAATAACTAAAAATTCAATTTAAAAATCATTTATTCAATTTATCAATGTAATACCTAGTAGAACTCACAAGTTTTCATTGTTACCCCCAAAAATTTCATTTTACCCCATTTGGGGTAATTTACCCCGGTACCCGGACAGTTGCCTTAGAGATATTACGAAACAATGTATTATAGGATAATTCCTCTTTTATAGATATACAATAAAATCCCCGGAAGCATATGTTTATCATTTAACCGTGAATTCGATAGTATGATGAAATAGAGCAAAATCCGTGAAATTTTGAATTTATTATGTTGGTAACATATAAAAGATTTAGTAGGAAATATATTTGGAATAATGGCTACACTCAAAATGTCGGTTTTCGTCAAAAATAAAAATTAAAAACTCAGTATTTTTTGCTACAAAAGACTCCGACAATTTAAGGGGATAACTATACCTATTTTATTTAAAAAAAAGTGTCACGGAAAACATTTTGGTCATTTAACTTCAGTCGTATTTTAGTAGATCCGACTTTCCTTATATAACCAGTACGAAACGGGGATTTGATATCCCCCATGTATGATTTTAAATTCAATATCTTAAGTATTAAAAGGCTGATTTTCTTTATAGTTTTTGTAATTATAAAAGCATTATAAAGAAACCTTTATCCGTTTCCTTTTCATCGAAACCGCAAACCGTTTAAAAAATATATTTTCACAAACAAAATAGATGATACGTGTTTTTCTCTCACTCTAACAAACGTACTACCGTAAGGAAAGAGTGAGGCAAATGTACATCACTGTTTTCGTTTTCGCATGCACTTGGATGTTCCGAAGACTCTTTTACAGATTAACTGGTCGTCTTTTGGTACCCCCGTTCGGATGACACGTAATATTTTTATACTCAGAGCCCGAAAGATAATAATAGGCCTATCCAAGCGAAACCAAAGAGATTCTCCAGTAGAAAAACAATTTAGTTAGTGCTCATATTGCATTTGACCTTATTCAAATGTAATTATTTAGTAGGAAAAAGATGGAAGTGTTTCATGGAAGTTTTTTTAGGCAATCCAGTGCTAAATTGGAACGTTCTCGTTTCGTGTTTTAATATGTAGAATTGCTACAAATATTTCGCCGCATATTTTGTGCTGTTTTAAAGGGGAAATGTATAAATACGTATTTTCGTATTATGAAGACCTCGCTTGCAAAATTATTAAAGTTGTGTTGCTTTTAGTGTATCCGGGTTCGACATCGCCTTAGGAATCAGAATCAAACTATTCTTTATTCAAATATATCAAAAAGCACTTTTGAGCCTATTTGAATCGTCAGTAGTCTGCTCGATGGTAAGAAATCTACCACCAGTTTGAAAAGTTGAATCCGCTGAGAAGAAACCGGCAAGAAACTCAACTGTTACTCATTTAAACATAGTGTTTGTAGGTTACAACGTATTTAGCTTTCATGTGCAACTGAAATCAAGTCCAAATATCTTTGTCGCTTAAACAATCTTCAACATTATAATATGCCTCCTGTAAAAGTATGTTTTTGAAATATTTCTTAAAACTATGTGTAGGCAATCCCAGAAGTGATTTATTTATAACTTTTGAACATAATTACATGATAGAACTACAACTAAATCTATGCTAAGGGTTATTAAATTACACTTAACTATACTTATAGCTATTATATTACATGATACATCTAAAAACTAATAAAATAAACTAAAAACTAATATAACTTGAATCCGGGTTGAATTGATTCAAATGATTTCTGAACCTTCTTTGCTCTCAAATATAGTATTACAGGTTTGTTTTTATTTCTTGTATTAAAATTGTGTCTTTCACTTTTTTATTTTTGTAGAGTTTATTGTCTTCCGTTAAGACTCGCAGGCTTCCGGCGGAAGGCGATGGCTGCCGATGAGGGGCGCTCGTGTAGAGATGTTCGCGGCATTTTGACGAAGAAAGAAGAGGGCAGTGGGTAGTTAAAAAGGGATACGAAGCCAGACAAGGTTTTGTCTATTGTTATCTGCTAAAGTGTTAACTAGTGTAATACTGTCATAGTAAAATAAAAATTAATGTTAACTCGTGAAAATGATGTTTCTTGGAATTTAAGGTGTCAGTGTCCGATTTAAAAATATGACTTTTTTAACAGAATCTATTTTTTCCGTCCCATCATCAAAGGTGTCATACTATCATCTGTCTTCGTTTTCGGGAGCGGTTCCCAAACACCTTGTATAGGAGATAAATTCAAAGAAACTTCATTCTCACAGTAACGTCGCAATATATATTAAATAATATCATATATTCAATTATACAACAATAAAAAAGTGAAATACATAATTTTAATACAAGAAATAAAAAAGAAGGTTCAGAAATCATTTGTCGGGTTGAACATACGCATTTTTAATAAGATACCCGAATCAATTCAACCCGGATTCAAGTTTTATAGTGTATCCTATTAGTTTTTAGGTGTATCATGTAATATAATAGCTACAAGTATAATTATGTGTAACTTAATAACGCTTAGCATAGTTTTAGTTGTAGTTCTAACATGTAATTATGTTCAAAAGTTATAAATAAACCACTTCTGGGTTTGCCTTCACATAGTTTAAAGAAACATGTCAAAGACATACTTTTACAGAAGACATATTATAATGTTAAAGATTATTTAAGCGACAAAGATATTTGGACTTGATTCCAGTTGCACATGAAAGCTAAATACATTGTAACGTACAAAAACTATGTTGTATGTAGCATTTAAATACAAGTCTGTTTTAGAAGAAGGCTTCGGTATCGGCCAGTGACACACCTAAAGTCTTAACAATCACAAAAATTATATATAATAAAATTATTTAACTATGATCTCTTACCAGTGTATGACTTTGTACCATCTAGGTGTTTTCCCACCGCTGGGATCGGTGTGGGTTTCGTATATACAATGTCCCACACGGAGACGGACATAGGGGTCCATACGAGTCAGTCCTGTAAAGAGAAGATATTAATACAGCAATTAATAGGATAAGGATTAAAACAGAGGTATGAACATAGCGCTACAACAGAATGGTATCCACTGGAGAGCAAATGAAAAAGCGGTAGACAGGCTAAGAGATGGATTCCTTGCTGTTCGAGACCACGTCCTATTTTTCTGATGTCACCTTCCCATCTCTTAGCCTGTCTACCGCTTTTTCATTTGCTATCCAGTGGATACCATTCTGTTGTAGAGGTGACATCAGAAAAATAGGACGTGGTCTCGAACAGCAAGGAATAGAACGGAATGGAGAACTTTAGAGGAGGCCTTTGTCGGAAGACAAGTTGACGACTACAAACAGATTGCAGACTAATTATTTGTTAATTTTAGAAAATACCTAACAGATAACTTGAATAGGTATAGGGACAATATTGTAAATTTAAGCTAAGGTCCACAATAAAGGCTATTTATTCTATTTTATTCATTTATGAATAATTTGGTTTTATTGTTAAAAAAAAGTAGTTATAGTGGCAAAACTACAGACTTTTTGTAAATAATAATAAGTTCTATAATATTCTAGAACATTTTTTTGTCCTATCAATAGTTTCCGCAGCGAACGCGATGACAGATTTTTTCACACCTTGGGTTACATTAATGCATTTTTATTAGGGATCCCTATTTTTTTTTAGAAGCTAATATAGCCTTTATCACTCGGTGAAAATGCAGCTTTCTAATGGTGCAAAAAATTTTGAAATCTGTCCAGTAGTTTGTGTACGAAAACATTACAAACATACATACAAAAACACAAATGTATCCTCTTTATGACATTACTTTAATCAGGTTAGTGCTTCGCTATAATCTGATCTGATGATACAGTCGGAGGTAACTCGATAACCTGGTGAAATGTAATTTATATCTTATGGTTTAAAACACAAATAGTTTGCTTAACGCATCTTTGATAGATAGATAGATATATAACACATTTATAGTCCACCACAAGAAATATACAGACAGGAAATACTTAAAATTAAATACAAAACAGTACGATAAGGCAGCCTTATTCCTATGTAGCAATTTAAACCAGGCAACCTTTGGATTTAGTAAACCTGCTAAAAGATTGTGGTAACAAAGGTATGGAATAAAATGAACACAAACAAACAAACACACACACACACACACACACAGAGAGAGAGAGAGAGAGAGAGAGATAGAGGGAGGGAGAGAGAGAGAGAGAGAGAGAGAGAGAGAGAGAGAGNCGTAGGAAAAATTAAAAAAGAATCTTGTTATTGGTAGCATAGTATTTAGTCAAGGCTTTCCGTCAATCAAGACTTAAACGTTTTGGAAAATGCTCTTTCCTAAATTTCGGGGACCTCTGTTAGCGAGTGACCTCATCATTGCGTCCACCAAATAGTTACCACTATGATCAGGCCTCGTTTGAGAAACTTTAGGAAAATATGTTTTTTTTTGGTCTCATTGGTCTAGTGGTTAGCATGTTCGACTACAGATATAAGGTCCTGGGTTCGAGTCCCGAGTCATAGCAATTCAAAAATCGATATTGAATTTTCTATTAAGATTTTCTCAATATTTGCCTGAAAGTGGGAAGTCGGCTGTGTGCCCTACCCCCGTGCCTCTGAGAGCATGTTAAGCCGTCTGACCTGCGCCTGATCTCTCTCCGATCTTTTCGGATTTCCATCACATCGGACTATGAGAGTGGAGGAATAGAGAGTGCACTTGTCTACTATGCCCACTTATCCGCAGTGTACTAGCGTGATGGCTATGCTCTAAAAGCCCAGCAGTGGGACATTAATGGGCTGCTAGTTATCACCTACGCGATGATGTAAATCTTAACGTACAGAGATATATGATTAAATACACACCAAACATATATCTTTGGATCACTCACTATTAAATGAGGTCGAGGATAAACGCCAGTATATACACAATAAAAATAAAGAATTTATACATAATAAATACGAAAAGAAGGTCTCCTTGATGACCCTTAAAACTGGTTACATAAATGGCACATTGTATATCGACGCTGGAAGACAAATTTGTAGTAACCCAAAAACGCAGAAACTTCTTAAGGCGCATAAGGGTAAAATTTTTACGGATGAAACGCGCCACGCAGATGTGCAGCGTTTTTATGCTAATTCGTTTGAAAGTTAGGTAGTTCTAATATTTACAAAGAACATGTGGCATTTTAATTTGCCAGTCGTCATTTCATTATTTAAATAATACTATTTAAATTTTAATTTTAAAAATACAATTTCTATAGGAATAATTAATTTGTACACATTAAAATTGAGGTTATTTTTACTTTTTACAAAAAATCACGAGGAATTTTAATTAAATATTCATCTGAGATTGTACTATATTATTTTTTAAACAATATAAAACAAATGGGTTTTGGTAATATTCTTTAATTAATTATTAAATTTAGATATTTTTTCTGATAGTAATGCTAAAAATTGTAGAGCGAGAGTGTAAATACTTTAGTCTAAATATCGAAGAAATAAATTTATATTTTGTATTAATGTTTGATATTTAATACATACACACATAGCACCACACCTCATTCCCATAGGGGTAGGCAGAGACAACATCCTTCCACTTGTCACGATCCTTGCATATCTCCTTCGCTTCTTTCCTTCTCATTAAACCTTTCGTATAATCGTTCGTCGGTTTAGAGTACTCTTGACCTGGCCCTTATTTCAAATGTCCTAGATTTGGTCCAGGAACGTTCGCCTTGGTCTTCCCCTTCCAACTTTCGCATTCACTCTTGACTCATAAATCCTTTTTGTCAGTCTCCTTTCATTCATTCTCTCTACATGCCCAAACCATCTAAGCATACCTTTTTCAATTTTAGTCACTACGTCTTCTTTTATACCACAACGTTCTCTTATCACACTATTTCTCACTCTGTCACTCAGTTTTAATCCACTCATGCTTCTCAACGCTCTCATCTCTACCGCATTTATTTTACTTTTGT